>CM039605.1:7329559-7611034 GCA_022457205.1 Saccharum spontaneum
GATTCCGTTGTCGATTCGAAGTTCTTTCAATTTCCTTTCATCGTTAGGGCTTGCCGTTGACCTTAACCTTTCATGGCTATCTCGATTGGTCGTTTCAGTGCTCGATCGCCGATCTCGGGAGTTCTCGCGAACTAGGTCACCTCGTCCCTTCACCGTCGTCTCGTCGATCCGAGGTAGCTTAGCGTCGTTTCTTTTCGTATCTCACGTGCTTGCTATCTAGGGTTTCGTATCTTTAGATATATATATGCTTATTGTATATCTCTCTATTCCATACGTGCAGCGAGTCAGTCGGTGTGCCGAGTCAGATCTGTTTGCTTAATCCGAGGCCAAGCCTGCGGATACGGATTGAGGCCAAGCCTCTCGAGTGTCAGTTCTTCATCTCACAGAGATTTTCAGGCAGTCAGTCAGCATGGTGCGTTGCAAGAACGCTGGTGGTGCTCCTGGTGACGGGGACAACAGTCCTCCCCATCGTGATGAGATTGCGCGCGGTAAGCGCATCAAGATTGCAGCCAGGAAGAAGAGGAGGACACTTTCAGATGCAGAGATCGCTCAGGCCGTGGCAGACGCCGCAGAGCAGGCAGAGAGAGGTGGCAGACGCAGTGGGTTACACATAGGCGAGCGTCGCTTTCATCTTGAAGGTCGACAGCTCGGCACTGAGGCCACTGAGGGCACCGAGGCTACAGCACCTTCAGAGCAGATGTCAGTTGATCCTCCCTCAGAGCAGACACAGGCTACAGAGACTACACCCGCTACTGAGTCTACTCAGGCCACTGAGGCTCCACAGGCCACTGAGGATACAGAGGAGCAGGCAGCTCAGTCTCCACCACGTCGCCGCTCCACACGTGCCCGTTCACAGGTGACACCCAGGCCAGAGGGCCCGCGTCGTGGTGCACGACCTCCTCCCAGAGTTAGAGGGTCACCCCCGGTCGAGCACTTAGACCTGAGGGGTGCTTCTTCACGTCAGGTGAAGAGTTTGAGGTTTGTGGAGGTCAGCCGATGGTTTCCACCTGTCAGAGATCCCAGAGCTTCAGAGGGTTTTATACCCCACTTCAGGAGGACTTCTACAGGACTCTAGTTGACAGTGGCATAGCTTTCAGACCTCAGAGGGTGTGTCGACTAGAGGCATTGGTTGATGTTGTGGGAGAGCAGCTCCGTCCTCACCTGTCCTATCTGCCTGGCTTATCAGATCTACTTGGACGGACAGGTGCTTACTGCGGCACATGGGTCTGGGGAGTTCTACGCTTCTCTATGGATTGATCCTGCCCATGAGTTCATTCACTTTGCATTCAGAGGCCGCGACCACAGACTCTACAGCTCCAGAGCCCGAGAGATCCTCAGACTACCTGCTTCTGACACGAGGATCCACCAGTTGTGCTATGGTCAGACTCCACCTCCCAGACGCCCTCACGGCGGTTCAGTGCCACCCACCGACCTGGTTCGACCCTGCTTTCGCGAGCCTTTTGGCGAAGGGTCACGTCGTACACCTGCCAGCCTGACACCTCTAGCCCGAGTTCTGGATGCTATACTCAGACGCACCTTACTGCCCAGACTTGGCTACAGAGAGGGACTGACGAGGATGCAGCTTTGGGTTGTTCACCACCTTGTGACACAGCGACAGTTTGATATCTGGGATCTTATTCTCAGTGAGATGGAGGACACCATTGCTGAGGGCTTCAAGGGTAACCGTCAGCTTCCTTATGCCCACTGGATTTGCTTCATTATCAGATCTGCTATCCAGATGCCACCAGAGATCAGGGCAGAGATTGCCAACACTACTACAGCATTCCCTGACTATGAATCAGACAGCTTTGGGCTTCAGTTACTAGAGAGCAGGCTCCAGCACCAGGACAGCGTGAGCGCCCTGATGTTCCTGAGACAGCAGCTGAGCAGGACGCTAGAGTTGACGAGCTTGCCGAGGCAGAGCTCGCGGACCTTGACACTCAGCCTGCTGAGATACCTGAGGATGTCACTTCTGACAGCACTGATGAGGATTACCAGCCCATCCCCAGGTACCGGTCTCCTCGATCTCACGACCACGAGGCCGGTGGATCTGGCTCAGCCTCCCGCTCAGACCCAGCCATGGTGGCTATTCTTGAGAGGTTGACCCAGGCTCAGGAGCAGCAGCAGCAGCAGAGTACAGCGCCAGGCACAGGATACAGCTGCAGCACTAGCACAGATACAGGCCTCGCCAGGACGAGTTTCAGAGACAGCAGCTAGAGATCCAGAGGCAGCAGGTTGAGATGCAGCGACAGAGTCAGCAGCAGTACATGGATCTTCTGCGGCATCTCATCACTGTTGGGGTTCCTCCGCCTGCATCTATCATGGCTCCGGCTTTGCATTCCAGCGGTCCATCTAGTCAGACACAGCCGAGCATTCAGTTTACATCTCCACAGCAGCAGGTTCCCCAGTCTTTTCAGTCCCCGAGCTTCACTCCTATCCATACGGGGTTCACACCGTCAGACCAGACTCGCCCGCATCTCTTGACAGGCACACCTATCGGTGATCTCAGTGCTACTTACAGCGAGTTGACTGGTCAGCCGACACCCTCGCACACGACTACCTTTCACTCTTCGTCAGGGTTGTCAGCTTCCGAGGCAGTCGTTCCACCAGTGACAGGGACCGGGACTACAGAGACCCTCCCGTCTTCAGTTGCCTCGACAGACCCCCCAGCTACTGGCGCACTTCAGGCTCAGGTCACTCAGACAGATCCACTTGTTGCTACACAGTCAGCGCCTGTTCCTGCTCAGACCCAGACCGCTTCGCAGCCACGAGCTTCTTCAGAGGGTCAGCCAGATAGCTCAGACTCCGAGGGCGATTCGCTTCACTTCGTGATCACTCCGCGCACCTCGGCACCCGACACGACTCCATTTGTCCCCCCGTCAGATTAGCTTAGCTTTTTGGCGCTTGATGCCAAAGGGGGAGAGAGAGTAGTTCAGGGGAGTTTGTTAGTGGGTTTTCGTTTTTCGTGTGCTTCATTCATGCATATCATGTTTATTTTCAGTATTGCATTCGTGTGACATTGTCGTCGAGTCATAAAACTTTGGAGTCTTAATGTCTTATTCGTCACTGTGATTAATGTATGTCACCGTTCTAGCTATAGCTCTAAGGTTGTGCTTCCGTGCCTTACTCCGATTACTTATGAGCTATATCTTTTTGTTGTACTAACGCTTTATGTCTTATCTTATGAAGTACACTCTTTTGGCTTGGAGCGCATAAGCATTTCCTAACTCCTTATGCTTATTGTCTTATGCTTATGTGAACCAAGCATGCTCGAAAACCTTCACTCTAATCCATTGAAACTTAATGTTGTCATCAATCACCAAAAAGGGGGAGATTGAAAGCATCTAGGCCCCAAGGTTTGGTTTCGGTAATTAATGACAACACTTTATCACCATGGACTAACGTGTGTTTTGCAGAAACTTGGTAAGTTAGGTCATGGAGGTGATAACTGCTTTGAGCACTGTGGTATTCGTGTCCCTTGATGGAAATCGTTTCGGTTTTCAAAAGAGTGACGTCAAGATTAAGGACGGTTAGTTCCGGATGACGAGGTGTTGAGACACATTCGGAATAGTCGTTAGGATCTTCGTTTTTCTCTTTTGGCCGTACTATAAAGGGGGGCATGAATGGGTAGCTTGACCTAGGCGAGTCCTATGTTTAGGTGTGGTGCACACTTGTTAAACTCGGCGCTAGGCAAACCTAGATTAGCTCAAGGTTCAGTTAGAAGCAACTTGGTTGAAGTTGCGACGCGTTTCAACGAGTTTCGGGCTGTTTTCCAGGCACCGGACGCGGTCTTCGGGAGCACCGGACGCGTCCGGTCTGTACTTAACCGCGTTAGGGTTTTGGCCCTGACCACCGGACGCGGTCCTCGCTAGGACCGGACGCAGTGGTCAGTGGCTGACACGTGTCACTGTGGGAGAACACCCGTCGGACGCGATACTGGACTTGATCGGCGAGTCCGGTGCGAGTCCAGTAAGGTCCTGAGAGGATCGGACGCGTCCGGTCTTCAGGCATCGGACGCGGCCTCGCGTCCGGTGCAAGTACAGTAAGCGCCCTTGCACGTCGGACGCGTCCGGTCACCCCTGACCAGTGCGTCCGGTGGTTCGTTTTCAAAATCGCGTTTTGACCGTTACAGGGGACCGGCGCGTCCGGTGTGTTGCACCGGCGCGTCCGGTGACCCCGTGTCAGAAAGTAACGGTTCGTTTTCTTTGAGGGGTGTATAAATACAACCCCTCCACCTCTTTTAGAGGCCTCTTGCTCATTCAAACATCTGAGAAAACCCTTTAGAGTGCAAGGGAGTGCAAGAGCTCTAGTGAGGATAGAGATTTGAGAATCAAAGTTTGAGATTCCTCACTAGTGATTCGAGAGTAGCAAGTGTGCATCCATCTCCTCATTTGGGCTCGTAGTGGTCAAGTGAGAGTTCTAGCTTGTTACTCTTGGTGATCGCCATCACCTAGACGGCTTGGTGGTGATTGGGAGTTTGGTGATCATCCGGCGGAGCTTGTGGATGACCCAACTCAAGTTGTGAGCGGTTTTGGGTGATTCGCCGCGACGGAGTGTCGAAGAATCAACCCGTAGAGAGCACTTGATCCTTGCGCGGATCAAGGGGGAGCGACACCCTTGCGCGGGTGCTCCAACGAGGACTAGTGGGGAGTGGCGACTCTCCGATACCTCGGAAAAACATCGCCGTGTTCCTTGCCCCTTTACATTCAAGCAATTACTTTCTCGTATTTACTTTCATTGCTTGTTTTACATTCCTAGAATTGCCATGCTAGACTAGGATTGGAAACTAGGGTGCAAAACTTTTTAACGGTAGATTCTCTAGGAACACAAGTAGGCACTATGGGTGAATTCCGGCTTGTAGGATTTAATTCTTGCAATTAATTTTTAGAAAAGCCCAATTCACCCCCCCTCTTGGGCATCTTGATCCTTTCAGGTCTAAACAAAATCAGATTAAACGTGATTAAATGAGCTAAATAACCATTTCATCCATAATTAAGTGAATTAAAGGACTACGTCTATCACAATCAACATGAAACTAATTAACATTGTAATTATATGAAGTGTTGTGGGATTTAGATTTCTTCCAACAAGATTATTTGGTAGAATATTTGATTTTTACATGTGTAAATATGTATGGATTCTAGCAAATTTTATTTTTACCTACATAAATATGTATATTTTATTGTTATTGTACAAAACCGTTTAGGCCGTTTAACTCCGTTTAAACACCGTTTAAACGGTCTAAACGCTAAATGAAGGGTGACCGACTGTTTACCGTTTAGCGTTTAGGAAAACATTGACTGTAGCACTTTCGTTTGTATTTGTCAATTAGTGTCCAATCATAGACTAATTAGGCTCAAAAGATTTGTCTCGTGGTTTTCTACCAAACTATGTAATTAGTTTTTTTTTCATCTACATTTAATACTCCAGGTGTGTCCAAACATTTGATGTAACGGAGAATCTTAAAAAATTTTGGGAACTAATGGCCTTACTGGATGTTAAAGCTCCTGGAAGGCTGTACAAGTGAAGTTACGAGAATGCCCATGCGCACTGGACTGCAGGATCGGAGGCGGTCAATGTCTTGGTGTGCAATAAACTTTTCGTTGTTTTGATGAGCCAGCGTGCATACAAAGACGTGTGTGTGGTGGTAGGCACTGTCCATTGACTCGCTGCAGACTCACCACCCATCACATTCACATCTCCGCAGGCAGCGGCAGTTGCTGTCTGGATCGTCCATGCGCACGCAGTAGTAGGAGGACGAGGACTAGTTCAAAGTTGAAACGTGACTGGTCCCTCGTTGGTCCGCTGCTCGTCGTAGACCGGGCCTGCAACTTTTCCGTGCGTTCCGCTCCAGCCAAAACACGGAGACCTGACTCCCTGACCAGTGAAGTCTTCTACGATACTCTATTTACGCCAGTCTTAGTGAAGTTTAATGAAAGTTAAGCCTGAAATAAATTGACGTGGTATAATATAAATGAAAAAAAGAGATGATAAAAATTTCATGTTGATGAATAAGTTTCATTGAAATCTAACTTATGTACACTGTTTTCAACACAAGACAGTCTCAGAAACTGGGTCTCGAAGTCCCGACCAAGGACCTTAGATGTATCCTTAGTCAATATAAAAAAACAGTATTGATATTTATAACATCAAGTCAAATAGGTATAGTATGAAAATATATTACACTATAAATCCGAGTTGGTATCATAAACATTTGATACATCTTTCATTTAGATTTCATCAAACTCAAGATCGTTTGACCCAGCCTATACATTGGTAGAATTGTATCCCTTTCAAGATGGAGGTTGTATAACAAAACACGTTGTATAAATAGACAGATAGATTCTAATACTATTCCAAGAGAATGCTTTGTTGAAACTGAAAAACACCTTACGAGCCCTTTTTTTTAATAAAGTATACAAGGCATACATACATACATATAAAGTGTCTTCTCCTTCGTTTATTTGCCTCACTCCGGGCAGGCCCTCCCTGATTGCTATGCTAGTAGCTGGAACCGAGCTCAAGACCTCCCGTGCAAACGCGGACGACGTTGCTGTCGTCCAGCCGTGTATGTGAGGTCAGATTCCGCTCCGACGTGCGTTGCCGCTGCCAGCCGAACAGACGACTGCAGACTTCACAGACTCTAGCTCCCGTCCCGTCCATTGACTTGCCAGGCCGCCTGCGCCGAGCCTGGACCATAGCACGTCTTCACTGCAGCCACAGAACACCTCTTCGCTTCTCATCCCAAACTGCGGCTGCGTTTAGTTCTCGTCACAAGAGATATGTCGGGAGGATATTGGGAGATGTTTTAAGATATTAATAAAAAACAAATTACAGAACTCGTCAGAAAACACAAATCTAATGATACTAATTAATTCGTCATTAGCGCATGTCAGTTACTGTAGCACGTAAAGCTTTTCATGGACTAATTAGGCTTAAAAGATTCGTCTCACGATTTCTCCGAGAACTGTGCAATTAGTTTTTTTTCGTCTATGTTTAGTACTCTATGCATGTGTAAACATTCGATGTGATAGGTGGAGGCAAAATTTTTTGAAAAACTAAACCAGGCCTATGTGTTTAGTTGGTGAAAAGTTTTTGGGGAAAATATCACATCGGATGTTCCGTGCGATGTCGGAAGGGATTTTTGATGCTAATAAAAAAACTAATTACATAGCTTGCCTGAAAACTGTAAGACGAATTTATTAAGCATAATTAATCCGTCATTAGCACATTTGTTACCGTAGCACTTTAGTGTCAAATTATAGACTAATTAGGTTCACAACATTCGTCTCGCAATTTACACACAAACTGTACAATTGGTTTTTTATTTTATTTATATTTAATATTCCATGTAAGGCTGGATAACGAGCTAGCTCGGCTCGGGTCGTTATGGCTCGTTAGGATAACGAGCTAGCTCGGCTTGGCTCGTTATCTTAATGAGCCAGAAATCTAGCTCGGCTCGGCTCGTTAAAAGCTCGAGCTGGCTCGTTAGGCTCGCGAGCTAGTTATAAAAAATATACAAAATTTAATATTTGCATTTATCAAAAGCTTGAAAATAATAATAATACAAAAATAATATATCCAATAGCCTTAAATTGAATAAAATATTCGTATGAGCTAACATATTAACCATTTGCAGAGTGCAAGATATGAAGTAATACAAACATAATATAAGTTTTAATGACTTTTTCCCTAAAACTATGGCTCGTTTGGCTCGCGAGGCGCTCGCGAGCTAGCTCGAGTTGGCTCGTTATAGCTAACGAGCTAAAATCTTGGATCGGCTCGACTCGTTATGGTAACGAGCCGAGCTGAGCTAGCTAACGAGCTTCGTGTTTTTCGTCCAGCCTTAATTCCATGCATGTGCCGTAAGATACGTTACTACATGGCCTAACTGGTCAATTTTTCTTAAGTTTGTCTAGAGCTTTATACAAAAATATTAACAATATTTGTATCTCTAAATAATTTTATTATTCAACGATTTATCTAATTATACTAATTATGCACCATAAATATTAATATTTTATAATATATATTTAGACAATATTGAAAGTGTTCGACTTCTTGGAAAGCGACAATCACACTCCTTTAGGGGCACATGGAGTACTACAGTAGGCTTTCCTGTAACCATAGGTACTTTTGTGTAACACTTTATCTCATTTAAATTATAATTTAAGTAAATTACACCAGTAGTCCCTAATTATTAGACAATTTTCATCTAGATCCCCAAACTAGGAAATCGCATATCTAAGTCCTAAACTATTTAAGTATATTATCCCGGTCTAAAACAGTCACGTCAAATTCTATTAGCTAACGTGGCACTCCAACGTGGAACCGATATGTGGTCCGTAGCTTATAGTCCCTACACTATCATGTGATTCTCACATAGGTCCCAAACTATAAAATTACTCATCTTGATCTCTAATCTATTAAAGTACTATAATCTTAGTCCAAAGCAATGTCTCCACGTCATCTTCCAGTAGCTAGGATCAGGGGACACGCTGAGACAAGTATTGTTGTCAAGTGTGTGCTAAGACACCTCACTCACTCATGGTGATAGTGAACAATTGGCAAGCAACAGCTTCTCGGGTATGCCAACCAGCTATTCTATGTCACCGCGAGCGAGTGACTTGTCTTAGAACACACTTTAGGACAATGACTGCCAGTACGTCTTTCGATCCAACCATACTAACCTATGGCGTCAAGATATTGCTCTCCAAAATAAGATGAGAATAGACGATGATAAGTTCAAAACTAGCAAAGGCTCGGAAGCCTATATCTGGCAATCTACGCGACGATGAATGGAATGTCAAGAGGTTTCTTTGGATTGGGATTGTAGTACTTTGATAGATTAGGGATCTAGATGAATAATTTTATAGTTTGGGACCTAGGTGAGAATTATACGATAGTTTAGGGACCACGCCTGTAATTATAAGCTACGGACCCACATGTCGGTTCCATGTTAGAGCGCCACGTCAGCTAATGGACAATGACCTAGCTATTTTAGACCGTGCTGGTGTACTTAAATAGTTTAGGGATCTAGATATACAATTTTATAGTTTGAGAACCTAGATGAGAATCATGTAATATTTTAAGGACCACCGGTATAATTTGCTCTTATAATTTATTTTAGCTTTATTTATTCTAAATTATAAGCCGTTTTGATTTTCTAAATGTACAATAATAACATAAATATATTTAAATTCATAACAAAATTGATACATATAGATAATCAAAACGACGTAGAATTTTGAACAAAAATACTAAACTACCTAGTAGTACTACTTTCTCTGCCAAGGCCTTGTTTAGATCCCAAATATCTCCCCAAATTCTACTATGCAAAAAGAAGATTCCCCATCACATCAAAATGCCGGCACATGTATGGAGTACTAAATGTAGATAAAATCAAAAACTAATTGCACAATTTTGTTGTACTTTACGAGACGAACGTTTTGAGCCTAATTAATCAATGTTTGGACAATTTTTACCAAATAAAAACAAAATGCTACAGTGCCCCCAAATCAGGGGAACTAAACACGGCCCAATTGTCTTTTTTCATATCTATACGTGAGCACTTTACACGTCCCTTTTTCAAACTTTTGTGACAGGGGATAAGCACGCAAAGAAGACATGGCCCACATGTCCATAGATTATCAGTAATGCGCACTATCATTCATTCCTATCGAGCTTCAGTCAAGAAAGAAAAGAAAAATAGCACCACATCCACATCCACCCAGAGCAAAGTTTCCCTGGACCCAAAAGAAAAAGATTGCTTAACGAGTCTCCAAATTATATTGGCAGCTTTAGTTTTGCAGGTCCATGGAGTCAACTCAACCCTCTGGAGAAGCCCGTGACAAAGGTGAAGCCAAAAGCGCGTGCTCGATCAGGTCAAACCATCCATGCTACTGCTTCAGTTGTACTGTACATAAAGGCCTCGTTTAGATGGGTGAATTGGGGGAGAAAAATACTGTATCAGAATTCCTGTAGCATTTCGTTTGTATTTGGTAAAAATTATCCAAATTTTGACTAACTAGGCTTAAAATGTTCGTCTCGCAAAGTACAACAAAACTGTGTAATTAGTTTTTGATTTCATAAACATTTAGTACTCCATGCATTTGCTGACATTTTGATGTGATAGGGAATCTTCTTTTTGCATAGTAGAATTTGGAGGAAGAATAGGGGAACTAAACAAGGCCAAAGTTTTTATATTGTTTTTTATATTATAAACTTTTTTTTGGGCCTAGAGTGGGCGAGGCATGGCATTAGGGATTAGGTCTATATCCTTCTCTATCGCCGTAGATCATATCGCCCTGAAAGTGGAACGAGGCCTGCTTGCACATTTTCATACGAAGAGCACCATATCTACATTTCTTTTTCTTTTAGCACTCCAACCCTCTAAAAAACAAAATACAATTCTTACTTTTTAATAAGTTAAATAATTTTAAAATTGATCATCTATATAAAAAGTAATAACATCTATGACACAAAATCGATCCAATCGTGCGGAAATATATGCCTGTATCAATCGATCTAGAGGTGAAATGACGCGGGAAAGAATAAAGATAAAGAGTAAGGACATGGTTTCTGATGCAAATATACAAGAGAAAAAAATATATAAAAATAGTTGATGTGATTTGTAAATAGTCTGGATTTTGGATGCAAAATTATCTTTTATCATTTAGGAGCGTGATTTTGAAAACAGTAGAAGTAACCCAACAATTGTGATCCCAAATTTTTTTAGCCACTAGAAAAACTTATTGATTTAGCAATTCCTTTTCAGGAACTATTTAGCACATATATTTTAAGACATGAATATTGATAGTAGTTTGTATAAATTTCATTAAACTTAAGAAAATTTAACTTGGTTTAAATCTGGAAAAAAATTTTAGACGAGAGTGAATGAGTACAACAGAAGGAGGTGGACTTTGGGTTCAACTTGAAGAGCTCTTTGTTTTTTTACCAAAACTTGGGAGAGCTCGTGGACCCCTTTGCCATCCAAGCAGGAGCTCAGTCTCTGCCGAGAGACGAAGAGAGACTAAGGCCTTGTATAGTTACTCTCAAACTCCTGAATTTGGTACTATGCAAAAAGAAGATTCTTCGTCACATCAAATTTACGGTACATGCATGAAGTATTAAATATATAAGAAATCAAAAACTAATTGCACAGTTGCACAGTTTGGTTGTACTTTGCGAGACGAACGTTTTGAGCCTAATTATTCAATGGTTGGACAATTATTACCAAATACAAACGAAATGCTACAGTCGCTACAGTGCCAAACCGTGAATTTGGCGCCACCAAATTCGGGCAATTAAACATGGCCTAAATATGGATACAGAATAACAGATGCCTAGTTCCACTTCCATCTACTTTCTAGTATTCTCTTTAATTAGCTCTATTGCTTAGGCAAAGCATTCATTGGTTTACGTCCACCAACAAGCTCTGCTGATTTTTTTTTTGTCTTGGTTCAGTAAATAGATCACAACTCACACCCTCAAGTTTGTATGGAAGCAAGAATTAGGTCTATTTGGTTAACACGAAATGACTTAGTTTTTGATAAAAAAGATACTATCAAAAAAGATATATCTTCTTATTTACATGTTGTTTTCAGGGTTTCTCATTAGACACGTTTCTGACCCATTTTACAAAAGGACCAAGACCGACCAATGTTAAGTGGACAAGTCGTATCCCAGACACAATAGCAATGAAGATCTTCACCAAACATAGGCAGCTGTTTTCCAATAAGCTTACTGCATAGATTACTGTTACTTCTTGTGAGCTTTTTGATAACTTGTTTTTTATATGCTAAAGACTTGTTTTGTACTAAACTTTAATTGAGTGTGTAACTTATGTAGAGATCAGAATAAAACTTCATTTTTTTTAAAAAAAAAGGCAAAATGATCATCTTTTTGTGTGATTCAACCTGATAACCTGAGGACAAATTTTGCCAGGCTTTTTTTGTGACGTGCACCTTAGTTTTGTTAGTGTGGTCCACCTTAACTAAACCATAAGAGTTTTGCAACCTAATCCTACTAACTAGTGTATGCAATAGGAGTATGCTAATCCATGAGAGGGGGATCTAAGGCCAGTCTCAATGGGGTTTTATCAGAGTTTCATGGGCATTAATTATGCTGATGTGGCACCATATTAATGAAGAGAGATGATAAGAGTTTCATGGGAGTAGAGAAAGTTTCATGGTGATGAAACTCTTCTGCACTGTTTCTAAAATCTGGATGTGTTGGAAACAGTGACATGAAATCCCCCACTGAGACTGCCCTAAGGGACATGGGTCTTTTTTTGCAAGGATTTTCTATTGGTAGGTCCAATGATACACGACCCAAGAACCGATTGAATGCCTTGAACGAGCTAGGAAATGTTGCTATGTCCATAGTCTATAGTCTATACGAGGTTTTTATAAGAAAATTACTGCTTGGGTACTTTGAGTATGGAAATTTAGTTTCAAAAAAAAGTATGGAAACTATTTTTTTGGGATAAGGCTAGCATGGAAATATTCCAGTTGGCGAGACTGGTAGAAGGTAACCAAACCACAGCAGAGGCCAAAGTGGAAGCACCCAACCACCATGCCATGCCACCCAACGAAACCGCTACTACTTAAAGATGTTGTATGGTTCAACGATTTTTATTGATAGCGCTGTAAACAGCCCCATCCAACACCGTTACCCCTCAAAAACCCCCTCCCCCCCACCCCCGCGTGCGCTTTCCGCTCCCCTCCCGATCGGGTTACGAACGCAGAAGTCTTGTGAAGCAGAAAAAAAGCGCCGCCCCCGCCCTGGCCCCATACGCGTCGCTGCCGCCCTCGCCCGTGTCGCCGCCCTTGCCGCCGAGCGTGTGACAGAAAGAAAGCACCGCCGCCCTCGCCGCCGAGCATGCGAAAGAAAACAAAGCGCTCCCGCCCTCAACCCCATGTGCGTCGCCGCCATTACTGCCATGCGCGTCACCTCTCGTGTGTTGCTCGGCTCACGTGGGAATGGTTTTCATTTACATTCCCTTTCTTTTTGCTAAACCAAACGGCACCTTATTACTACTAACAATCATCATCACTAAGCAGGCACGAGCACACAAATACACAGTGACACAACACAAAAACGATTATTGGCGCGGTGGGGCCCACCATTCATCCACTGAAAAGCCCAGCCCAGCGTATAAGATAGGCCGACGACCCCCCCTTCACTCGCTCCGTCCGTCGTCGCAATTGACATTTCCACACACGCTCGCACGCACACTGACACCGGTGCGTCGCCATCGCAATCATACTCTCCCTCTTCGGTTCCCCTCCACTTCCTTCCCTCCCCGGCTCTTCCTCTTCCACCCCCTCCTCGTTCTTCTCTCGAGAAGCACCCCCAACCATACGTCTTCCGGCGCCCGACGCGGACGGCGAGCCGCTGCTGCTGCTTCGGCCGCCGCCACCGGAGGAGGAGGAGAGGCACCGGGGCCAGCGGGAGGAAGAGCATCAGAAGGGCGCCGGCCGCTTGGGGTTGGGGCTGTGCCACATGCCGCTCTGGGGGTCCGCCGCGTCCGCGCCGCCGGCAGCCGAGGGCGACGCCGCCCGCGCGCCGTCAGGCTCCGCCGGCGGGGGCGGCGTCAAGGTGATCCGGTCGCTGCTCCCCACCCGGCGCCGCCTCCGCCTCGACCCGCCCGCCAAGCTTTACTTCCCATGTAAGCAATTTGCGCGCGGGGCTCTGTTGCTTTCTTTCTTGCCCCCCTGTCGACTACTCTTGCTCCTGCTGGCGGTGGTTTACTGCTTTCTTTCGACTAGCAACTCTGTCTGCTTTCTTTCGACTAGCAACTCTGTTAATTTCGACTAGCAACTGCTGGCGATGCTTTTCAATCGTTTCCGCCTCTGCGGCGTCCGTCTCCCGCTGCTATTCGAGTTCTTGATTCGATTGCGCTGTCTCGTAAAGGCATCGCCTTTCGTGTTGTTTGCTCAATTTTTCTGCTTCTGCAACTCTCCGCTCTCTCTCTGCTTGTTCGGTGAAAGCTTATGTTCCTTCTCAACTTCGTGAGAAAAAGGACTTTTTCATAGACGAATAAAAAAGACTACTTTGTACGACTGTTTGTGTATAGAGATTAAATCGATGGATAGTAAAAGGCCATGGGAGATATGGGAAATAAATTTTCCGTTCATCTGTTCTTTTAGCCTAATTCTGGTCTCTAATTTTGACTTGTACAGATGAACCCGGCAAGCAAGTCCGGAGCGCGGTCAGGATCAAGAACATCAGCAAGTCCCATGTGGCCTTCAAGGTAACCAACAACTGTCTCTTATTCAGTTATGCAACTATGATCAGATGCTGTTCTCTGAAATGTTTTTTATTGCAAAATTTCCAACCAGTCTGTTCCTAACTAGCTTACCACTGATTGCTGCAACTAGTACAATTGTTAAGCCCTCAGCTGCACAGTACACATCAGCAGAGCATTAATTTTAAGCATGTTTGCTGTTCCAGTTCCAAACGACTGCACCAAAGAGTTGCTTCATGAGGCCTCCTGGCGGTGTACTTGCTCCAGGGGAAAGCATCATAGCAACAGGTAATTCAATTTGAGACTGATGAATGAATATCATCGCTAGCTGTGGTGCTCGCAAGTTATAATGACCTAACCCGTGCATTCCCTTGCATCAATTGCAGTTTTCAAGTTTGTTGAGCATCCGGAGAATAACGAGAAGCCATTGGACAAGTGCAAGGTTAAGTTCAAGATTGTCAGCCTCAAAGTCAAAGGGCCGGTGGAGTATGTCCCTGAATTGGTAAACCCTCTCTCCACCAGCCCTGGTAGACTCAGTGTAGTGTCCAATTCAAATGTTGGAAACCTTCACTTACTGATCACCCGTCACCATTTGAATGGGTGCCTAGACTGAAGTGTTTATCCCTTATGTTGCAGTTCGATGAGCAGAAGGACCAGGTTGCAGTCGAGCAAATCTTGCGGGTAGTATTCTTGGATGCTGAGCGCCCGAGCCCAGTAAGTCTGAGCAAAACCTCTTCTTTCTTTTGATTTTTCTCTTTTTCTCTTTTGTTTTTTCTCTTAATGCAATGCAATTAGTGAAGAATAGCAAGGTTTCTTATACATTTTGGCAACATTTTTTTTGGTAGCAAATGGACAAACTCAAGCGCCAGCTTGCTGAAGCAGAAGCAGCGCTTGAGGCACGCAAGAAACCTCCAGAGGACAATGGTCCCCGTATTGTTGGTGAAGGCCTTGTGATTGACGAATGGGTAAGATTATGGCTCTGTAGTTATTAATGACAGTTCCTAGTCTTTTAATATAGTGTCCAAGTATTCGAGATGCAGCTCTGCCTCATGTGCTCCAACGTTAATTTCTTGATTATATTATTCCAGAAGGAACGAAGAGAGAGATACCTTGCTCGCCAGCAGATTGAAGGTGTTGATTCAGTGTAGACACGAGGCAGCCCTGCAAACTGTGCAGATTGAACATACCATTTTATGGGCAGTTGTCAAATGGTTTTGGAGCTTAATTTTGTGAAGGTTCGGACTGGAGCAATCAAGCAACAATGAGGCTTTGTGTAATTAGGATTTGAGCTTCACGAACTTCTGTCTTGTGTCTGGATGTGTGTAGATAATCAGCCACTGCTTGATAATAATACCTCCTGTTCTAGCCATGTACTCGGTGTTGTGGAATGTGGGACTCAACATGTGAATGTGATACATTCCCTAGCTGCTGTCCTGTCAATATTAAAAGTGTAATTGTAATACCGAAAGGCACACTCCAAGGTGATTTAGTGATATAGTTCTGCCATCATGTCGCAGTAATTCTTCCATCCACTTGCTTATACAACTCATACTGCAGCTGGAAAATAATTTTAAGAAGTCAGCTTAGTAGCAATCATCCAGGGAATATTCTCAGCAGAACTGCTATTAAAAACATGTCATGACACCCTGAGATTTATGTCAATCAGTTGTCAGTTGCTTTGGTTCCATGAAACATTCTGGGCTAGGATTAGCATCTTGTAATCTCCTCATGTTCCTTCAATTTTGATGTGTGTGTGTGTGTGTGTGATCTGTGCTGTGCTGATATAATTGTTCTTGTTCCTTTGTGTTCATCTGATCTGTACTGATGCAGCTGTTGAGCCGGAGGAATTAGGTACAAGTATACCTAACCCACCAACCAAAGAGGTGGATGATAATGGAACTTTATTTTTAGTCCTTTTTGTGTCCTGGACAAGCTGTTGCTTTCATGGAAAGTATTGGGTGATCTGTCAAATGCTTATTTCAGTTTCATAGCCAGATAGATGTGATCATACATCCTTGACTTTTGAGATTTAATATGTGCAAGTTGCCGCTTGTATATAGTATTAATTATTTCACTTTCAAAGAGACAAACATGCATGCGTGAGAATAATTCTTTTGTGCAATGTGGACACTTGTTTAGTGAAGGATTATATTCATTGAACACCTTAAAACCGGTATTTTGCCGCCAAGCGGTGATGCAGTTGCAATAGGATTGCTCCATGTAGTGCGCGTTCTAGAATGGTTTGAAAAATTCAGATTCAAACTTGGCTTTCTCTTTCAAAGAGAGACATGGAAGGATCAGCTTGACTTTGAATTTTCATCTGAGATGTTGAAGTTTACCAGAGAGAACATTTCTTAAAAGATTTGGACCAATGAACCATTCTCTGTTTTGCTGCAACCTCCCTGTTCATCGGGAATGTATGTTTTCTGGTACATCTCTGCCTTAAATTGCGCATCTTGCCCTGTGTTCGAGGGAACTGTCTGCCCCACTGACGCTTGTAGTGTTCAATGGTGTCAAACACAGACAGTTATTATGAGGCAACTCAACTGCTCCCTCTCTCCGGTAAAGAATGAATTCCTAGCGACTTTAGCACAGAAATAAGATAAAAGACTACTGTCCCTCATTAAAAGACTTTAGAAATCGATTCTTTTAGAGACAAATTTTTAGTCTAGAAATTAATTCTTTCATGAACCGATAAAGTACAACATTATCAGCTCAGCTCATAGCTGCTCCATAAACTTGCCAGAATGTCAATACTGACTACCAACTTTTGGCACCAACATTTTACCAAACGCCAGAAAAATCATGCAACCAATTGAACCACTAGTTCACTACCATGGGCAGGGCAGCCAAAACAGGATTTCACACAACAAAATCAGGTCCAAACTGACCCTTTTCCATATCACATCTTAGTGGTAAAAAAATAGCTATTAAAAGAATCTGAGTTACTCAGGCCGCAAAAGTGCAGTACAACTCTCCAAAAAAAGGTAGGTACAAAGGAATTTCTTCGTGGTGCACTATACAAAGTGCAAGGGAACTCACATTCTTCCCTTAACAAAAAAAAGAACATTTATGTGAAATCAGACTAAAAAAAGTGGGAAGAGGCTCTACTGGCCCCGTTCATCTGAATATATATTATAGTATGTCACAGCAAAATCTTTTCCCTCTTGATTATATGCAACTCGAGTCTCTTCCGAAAATGAATCGGCGCGTCCAGTCAGATACCACCAGCATCCTCGTGCGCCAGCTGATTTGTTTGCTGAATCCATAGAACAGAGAACATCATCAGACATACTGCTAATGACTCACAAATATGGGCAGAAGAGTGGTAGCACAATCTACTTTGTTATCACGGAAAGGGAAATACTTACGTTGCGTACACGGAGTACCAGAGCCACTGGGTGCTGTGGCCAATGGAGATCCAGTCCCCGGGAAGCTGTGCAGCAGTTTGCTCCCCTCCTAGTGGGGCGAATTGGCCCAGATGCCGGTACCTGGAGGGTCAGGAAAGTAATAGCATTAGATGCTGTACAGAAAAAGTGGATGCTTTTGGAGGGCAAAGCATGGTAAACAGCATTTGGATCAGAGTGAAGGTCATGATCAGCCAACTATGGAAACATTGAGCAAATGAGTGGTGGAATAGGAACCTGAAAGGGCGGAAGCGATGGCGGCCTTCTCCTCTGATGCGGATTGGACCTTCAGGGTTTTCTTCAGCATCCTTCATCTTGTTAAAGCACCTAGCAAGATATTGGCCCTGCTGCGACGCAACCTGTCAGAGGAACAAGCAAGTCAGAAATTGGGGCAAGAGCGTGATCCTTCAATTCAATTCAGTTGCTTTGAAGCCATCAAGCCAGTTGTTGAAACTCTGGAGAAGAATAAAACACCACCTGCGCAGTTGCAGGTAAGAATTTGACTTGCGAATCCACGAGTGCAAGAGCCTTCTTGAATTCCTCGATGTTCAGTTCCATGGATTCCTTTTCAGCATCTCCTTTGGCACTCCTTACTAGATCAGCGATGCCATTCATCTGCTTGCTCTTAAGGTAGAGCTGTACTTGCGGGTATCTCACGTAGATATCATCCAGGATATCTTGAATTTCTTTCACAGTCAAGGTTCCAGACTTATCTTTATCTGCGACTCTGAATATTTCTGAAATGTCCTCCTGCAACCATTACACATCAAGATCATAAATACCTGAAGGCAGATAACACAGTTTAGCAAAACATCTACTACTAGTTAGCTTAAATCGTGTGTTACAGATAATCAACACTGGACCACTGGATTGCCAATACATTCAAGTTTCCTACGAAGTACCAACCATATCTGATAGTACACATCAAGTGAACCAGTGGCCTTCATGGGAACTCCTATTGAGAAACATTGGCTTATGAATTTCTTTTGAGGGAATATTTTTTTCATGGCATTTCACTTATGAATCAATAGACAAAACTTAGGAATATGGTACTGAAATTTCCATATATAGGTCTGTGTGCAAAAGATTGCATTGCCGACATGGCAGAACCTTTTCCTGAAGGGGAATAATAAGAATTCAGGCAAAACATAAACAACTAAGTAATAAGCTTCTGTTACATACCATTACTTTCCTCTGGTTTATTGTAGCACAGTCACCTACTGCATAGACACCATCACATTCACGGACCCTTAGCCATTCATCAGTAGCTAAGACACGCCGATTGGCCTGTATAGATAAATGTTTAGATGGCTTAACTGCAGAAGAATACTAAATGAACACTTGGATTTTATATCTACCTGGCCAATTTGTTTCATAAATTCCACAATGAATGGACGAGTTCCAATACCAGTCGACCAGACAGCCATCCCATAAGGAACTGAAATATCCCCAGTGGCAGGATTTTGCATGGTAATAGCATCCTTAGAAACCTTCACAACTTTATATCCAGTTTTCACATCAATGCCATCCCTTCCAAACTTATCCTCAGCGAAGTTAGTTATCCTCTTGTCAAACCTTTAGGAAATGCAAGCAACTGTTAGTCTAGGAAGCAATGTAACTTACGCCAGGTAAATTTGCTGACAAATTGTTGGTGCAATAGTTAACCATGGCATGGAACAAAAACATAAAAGGTGAAACCCAATGTAAAGCATCAAAAGTATGAAAAGAAACATATATCCATATGCCTTACATGGTCAGTATGTGATCTGCAGCTTCAATCAATGATATCTTGACAAGGTGCTGAATCGAGGGATAAAGCTTGGATAAATCTTCGGTAACAAAATCATGCAAAGATGATGCAAATTCCACTCCAGTAGGCCCACCACCCACAACAACAAAATGAAGATTCTTCTTCCTCTCTTCTTCATTCAGGAAGGGGAGGCTTGCTCTCTCAAAGCAGTCCATCACACTCCGTCTGATCTTTTGAGCATCCTCTACTTCCTGCAATTAAAGGAGTACAAAATGAGTAAAAAAATACTGCTTAAAGTGAAAAAAACAATGCGAATTAAGCAAAATATTATCTTTAGGAAAAAATGAAATCTTTATCTTAGGTAAGTCAAGAGTTCAGATAAGGTCCATTTCCGTGTAGACAAGTTACAGCTATGGGCCTAACAATATAAATATACAAGGGAATCATGTCCTGCATTCATAGTGGAGGGTTACCTTCAAGAAGTGGCAATTCTCTACCACACCAGGAGTATTGAATGTATTTGTCCTAGCTCCAACTGCTATCACAAGATAGTCATAGTCAACCGAGAACTCGCCATTCCCCTCAAGATTTGTCCCAACATTCGAGCGACAATGGATTTTCTTGCTTTGTGGATCAATCTTGAAGCACTCTGCTTCCCAAAATTTGATTTCTCCACCTTTCTGTAGGCATCAGAGACAAAAAAAACGAATATCAGTCCGTTGACAATAAATGTAACCATCTAATTGAGGTAGTGTACTAGTTTTCAATATTTTGGAGTGATTCAAACATGAATAGTGTTTGTTCCTTGTTTACAAAAGGGAAAAAAACGAAATATGGCTGTTCCCAAATGAAATGAGTCATCCACTAATTGTATGTGTGGGACTCCACTTGCTGACTTGCTGAGGTGCAAGATGCAAGGTCAGAAAGACGCCAACTTCATTGGTGCATCATAAAAAAGAAAACGTCCTACTGTTTTCAGTAAACAGTGTTGAATGAATTTAGACTAAAAGAATTCAAGCTGCTGCTAGACAAACATTCAAGTTATGCAATGTAGGGATATATACAGCACTGATACAGTGGTACTTTTACTGCATACTGAACAATGTCAGCTGCCCATTGTTCTATTGCTCTGGTTCACAAATAAATCCTAGATTGAGGCAGAAGAACTGCATCCAAAACTCACCAATGGCTCTTTGAAAACAAGGATGACAGAAGCACAGATAATGCAAGTGCTAGAATCTATTAGCAGTGAAAAAGAACCTGCATAAATTCTGGAAAACATCATACCTTCTCCAAGATCCTACGGATTGGCTCAACAATGCTCCTAGGCTCAACTGTTCCAGAAGTGACACTCGGCAGCAGTGGCGTAAACGCAAAGTAGTTCCGAGGAGATATAACCTGCACATCATACAACCTACTATCAAGGTTCCTCAGGAATGTGGTGCCGCCCCAACCAGTTCCAAGCACCACAACTTTTTTCCTTGGAGGAAGTTGCGGCTTCTCAACAGCAGCATCTGATCCGGAATCAGCATACGCAACGAGGCCTCCACTACTGCAGATACAGTAACTTATGAGCAAGGATGCTGAAAATATGATAGCAGGACATATGGCGTGACAGATTTATGAGGTTGCAGCAATGTTCAGACATCTTACAGAATGTAATCTGTATATATTCTACATTAAGGCCGCCTCATTATTGCCTAGCAGCATTCGAAGAAATGGAATGGCATGGCGCAGACCTTGGCAGAAAAATAAAAAATAGAAGTTCTTTTTTGAGATTTATTTTGTATACATTTTGATGTTTCATTTTGCATTTATACCCAACAAGCAGACTATGCAGATTACTTTTCCTTGTTCATTTTGCATTTACACCCAACAAGCAGACTATGCAGATTACTTTTCGTTGTTACATTAGGGAATCCGAAGAAAAAGGGAACGCCTAGTACTTATGAAAGACAGCAGCATGTTCCACGTTAGTTCGGCACATGGTTCCCATGACACGGTACACACCAAACGGTTGTTTCGCTTAGCTTTCAGCCGCTTATTTTCAGCCAAGCAGCAATGTTTTTCTCTCACATAAATCAGCCAACGGTACTTTCAGCCGCTTATTTTCAGCCCAAACGATCATGCTGGTTGCTTCTAATGGTTTGTGGCCGTACCATAACGACCTCGCCTTTTTAATTAAATAGTAATACTAGCATTAATGAAATGCTGAAACAACGTGGTGCTACGGAACTGAGAAATGGAAGGCAAGTGTTTTTTTTTCTTTGGTCTCATGGGCCATCCAGCGTTGAAAATTCAGAGCTGGAGTCTCACCTCACCACGACGTGGGGACTCGCATCACAATTCACATGTAGTGGAGAAATCAAAGGAAGGTTTTTGCTCTTGGGCACATGGACCACTACGGCATATTCATTCATTTGCATTGACCACAGAATCCACGACTACGTGGGGACACCTCAGATTTGCAAATTTTTATATTAGGTGAGGGAAAACAGGGTTCTTTTTTTTTGCAATATATATTTTTGTTCATTTTGCTCATCTAACATCATCTTAGAGGGACTGACTGGAGATCCGTATGCGAAAGCAGAATCGAACAGGGCATCTGGGCAAGCGAGATTTTATAGGTTGAGAAGGCAAGGCAAGAGAAGTCCTGGCACAAGCTGAACAACATCTTGCCCTCCAAGATCCGCGGGGATGGAAACGCCAAGGTAGCAGGAAGGAAGAACTACTACACAAGTCCCTCCCTCCAAGATCCTGACAGAAAGGGAGCGGAACAGGCCAGCCGCCGCCGGCGAAATCGATCGCAGAAAGGCGCAAGATCCCAATGTATGGATGACCCCGGTTTCAGGCAGGGACTCCAAGGCAGAGCGCATGTACTATACTAGTACTGCAAAACAGAGGCGGCTACAGAGTACAGAGAAATTGGCGGAGGAGGAGAGGAAGAAGGGGGCGGATGAATCGATCAGGACGGTACCTGGCGGCTGCGACGACGAGGAGGAGGTTGGAGACCCCCGGGCGGCGGCCGGACCCCCGGGACGCGCCCTCCCACAGGAACGCCGCCCACCTCATCTCCGGCTGGCTCCTCGGCTGCTTGCTCGCTCCGCTCCGGTGATCTTGGAACAAGCAGCACACGACCCGACCCACCCACGCGGCGGCGAAAGAGAGGAGAAGGAAGGCTCGGAAGGAGAATGGACGGCGCGGCACGGCAGGGCAAAGGAAAAGGAGGCTCCTTTATACTGGGAGGAAGGAACAGCTTCTTCAACGAAGGACTACTCGGAGGCTCGGAGCCTACAACGAAGCGAGCTGCGACCTCCGCCGACTGCGATTTCCATTTCCTGGTCCAACCTCGCCAGCCTTTTTCTTTCTGTGCTCGTGGCTGGCGGCGAAGCGGAGGTTGGTGACTGCTGTGTGGGCTCCCCCGGGGGGGGGGGGGGGGGGGGGGGGGTGGTCTGGGAAGCTGGACCTCTGGTTGCCTCTCCTCCTCCATTTTCTCCGCAAAGCGGCCAAGGGACGGACACGTGGTCGGCATGCTAAAGCGAACCCTGTGCCGTTGCTGTGTCGTTGTGTCATGACATATGTGGGAGAGAGTTGGCAGCTTCGGCCTTTTCGCCTTTTCTAGGCGGCCAGCAGTGCTCTAGAATCGTGGAGATTTCTGGCCGCATTTTCTTTCTCAACGCCCTTCCTTGCTAATAATTAGTAAATACTCCCTTCATTACTTATTATAAAATATATAAAACATATTTTGACTTGAGAATGGCACTCTTTCTCGTATGGAGAGAGTATCAAACCGTATTCGATATGACTAAAATTTTGAAATATACTAATAGTCATGATATCAAATAAATATCATAAAGTTCACCTTTAAATATATTTTCATAATATATATCTATCTCAAAGCATAAATGTTGAGCCTATTTCTTGTTAACCTAGTTCAGCATTAGAACCCAGGGAATACGCGTTTATACACACACACATTCCTAACTTCTAGTTATAATAACATCAAAGAACAAAATGTTTTCTTCAAATCTGTTTTTTATTCCAAAATTCCCCCTGCACGTGGTCCTTTTTTTTGCCCTGTCTCTTTTTATTTCCCAAACAACCCTCGTGTCCTCGGTATCTCGTATGTGACTCGAATTCATGACCCGTGCTCATACGAATTAAAACAACTCGTGTCCAGAGACCAAAATGTAGTGGATTTCGTGCAACGCACGGGCACATTTCCTAGGTAATATTAAAGAGAGAAGAGGTACTTTCAACCCCCTTTTTTTTACTTACTTTCCATAATGTCGTCACACCCCTTTCTATCTCTTTCATATGGGATATGAACTTCATGATCGATGCTCATACGATTAAGAACTATGTGCCTTTGTGCGCGCCTATATGTGGTACGGAGTCTGATCCCACGATATATTCCAAAAGATGACGCGTTGAATAAATCTTCGAACCGCAATTCATTCATGATTCATATGATCATATATGATCATGAATAAGTTTTGTATTGAAGAAAAAAAGGACGGAGAGGGAAGGAGGTCTTTCTTGCCAAGCAAGGTGGGCGGATTTTATTTTATTATTCCCAGCCGTATGGAGTACTTGTATATACAATAGTATATTTGTCTCGTGCATGTGAGTCGGTAGCAAGCGTGACTTGTGACCCAAGAAGAAGGCAAGTATATTCCCCAGATCCGCGCGCGGGCGCATCAGATCGGTGGAGAGGACGGACAGCGCGAATCAGGTGCGGAATGCGGTGAGGACGTGAGGGCCCAAAACCTTAGGAAACGCGCGTACGTGTCGGTGGCACGATGAGTACTAGAGCCTCGTTTAGTTCCCTAAATTGGAGGTCAAATTCTACTATATAAAAAGAAGATTCTCCGTCACATCAAAATATTAACATATGCATAGAGTATTAAATGTAGATGAAATCAAAAACTAATTGTACAGTTTTGTTGTACTTTGCGAGACGAATATTTTGAGCCTAATTAATCAAAGTTTAGACAATTATTACCAAATAAAAACAAAATACTACAATACAGAACAGTAATTTGATCATCTCAAATTGGGGAACTAAAACAAGGCCTGGAGAAGACTGCAGCAGCAGGGTGTGGACGTGTGGTCAGCCGTCAGCGGCCGCCCGCCCGGCTCCTTCCAGGCCCCTTCCTTTCCCTTTTTTTTATTTTTTTTTTTGTTGGTGGACGGAATTCATCGCGTGTTCCTTGACTTTTGACGTCCGCGGCAAGAAACCAACCCAACGAACCAATTGTACATCCCTAAAAAAAACTAAACTTTGTTATTATTTTAAGAATCCTGGATACATTTCCCGTTGGAACCTATTTTGTGCCCCCCAAATATCTCTCTTGAACGAAGTTGCTCTGGAATTCTAAACTTTTCTCTTATCAACATCGGACTTGCTAGCGCTTGGACGTCTGATCTGAGGCGCTAGCGTCGGACGATACCCGCACAGTGAGCAAGCGGGTGCCCTAGCAGTGGGCTTGCGCCACCCCGGACGTCGCCCGCGCTGCCAGCCGCTTCCCACATGTATCCCATGTGCAGCATCCGATCTACTTTTGAAACATCCAGATGCAATAGTTGCAACAAGCAAAAGAAGAAAATACTTGAAAACCATTGCAAACATATGCAACATCCAGATGAAACACTTACAACATACGTATGAAACATCTGAAACACTTGAAACATATGCTTGCAACATCCAGATATACTTTTGGAATATCCAGATAAAACACTTGCAACATACGTCTGGAATAGATGAAACATTTGGAATATACACTTAAAACATACATGTATAGCCATTGTAACATGTGCAATATCCCGATCTACTTTTGCAATATCCATATACAACACTTGCAACATACATTTAAAATATCTGAAACACTCGAAACATACTCTTGCAACATGCGCTTTTAGCGTAGCATCTACTTGTTGCTTGGATGAATAGAGGCTCGTCGACGCGGAGCTCGACGCCGAGATGCTGTGGAGTGGCGCGGGGGAGGGGGATGCCAGTGGGCGGGTGGCTGCGCGGCCCTGGTGAGTGGCTGTGCGGACACTGGCGAGCTATTGCACGGCTCCCAGTGATAGGGCGGGCAGGATGCTGTCCCCCACGGTGGAGGCAATAGTGCTGGGTGACTGTGCTGCCCGCGGCCTGCCTGTGGCAAGCGTCCGCCGTGCTAGGAAGGTGAGCGGCGCGGTGGAGTCAGCTGAGGAAGATGCATGTGCGCGGTGAAATAAGGTCGCGATGGGCGAGGTGAAATAAGGTCGCGATGGGCGAGGTGGAATGGGGAATCAACATTTTTTTATAGAGAAAGCCGTGGGGCTGGCTTTGTATTGGGTTCCGCAGGCCCAGAGAAAGGACGCGTCCGGAGGGTTGGGCACCCTGAGTAAAGCATTTCCTTTTCAACATACTTGATTTGCACTTGTCTTAAACACAGAAACTTTTGTAGCTAAACTTTACAAAACTAGTGACTAGCTAGTTTTGACACTATTTTACTTGCTTTTTCAGTACTCATATGTTCTAATTTTTGCACTAGTGACTAGCTAGGTCGTCTGTAAGTCAATAGATAATGGCTCATGTGCCAAAGAACTTATTTAGTATTGTGTTTGGTTAATGTATTTCTCTAAAGACTTATGTGACGTAAGTGTCCTGAGTCATGACATGGTGCTATACCATCAGATCCGGAGTGCATTGTTGCTTGAAATTAATCAGCTATCTGGATGTTTCTTTTATTTTCATATGGAACAATGATGTATCATATTATATACTCCTGTCAGTTCCAGATTTTAAATCGTTATGACTTTTCAAGATACATAACTTTTATATATCCTAAATATGTAGCAAAAGCTATGTATTACAATAACCAGAACTGACTTATAATTTAGAATGGAGAGAGCAGATTGTTTGATATATAAAATGGCATGCATGAGTATATGTGTTATCTTCAATGTAAGAGCACATATCTATGATCTGATTGGTGGTACACATTAGCTAGTTATTAATTATAATCATGAACAATGTTGTTTGATGAAATAACCACAAAGATGTAGAGCATAGCAGATCGTATACGCAATATATGTAGGCTTTAAATACTTACAATCACTAATGCAACCAACTAAATAGCCAAGCTATAATATGAGTTGACTGTATTACTAGCTCTATTTGACATGACATTGTGTTATATCAGTATAACACTCAGCTGACTGAATTATTAGCCTTAGGCCAGTCTCAATAGGGGTTTCATCAGAGTTTTATGGGCATTAATTATGCTGATGTGACACCATATTAATGAAGAGAGATGAGCACCATATTAATGAAGAGAGATGATAAGGGTTTCATAGGAGCAGAGAGAGTTTCGTGGGGATGAAACTCTTATGCACTGTTTCCAAAATCCAAATGTGTTGGAAACAGTGATATAAAATTCCCACTAAAACTGACCTTACTCTCTTAGCGAGGACAATGTGATGCTGTAGATGCATGCAAGACACCCGTCTTTTTTGTTTTTATCACTTTTTCGAAAGATTCTCTCAAATGTCTCTGACGGAAAGATTTCAAAAAATAGACCCTTGGCGTTATGGTCGTCGGCGCCAAGTTAACACGGCATGACGCTAGGGTAACTGGCGCCAAGACCTCAACGCGTGGCGCTGACGTGGCAGGGTCTTGGCGCCGTGATCTTTGGTGCCAAGACTTGGCGCCACTCTAATTGGCGTCAAGCCTGGCGCCACAGATCACGGGGCTAAGACCCTGTTTTAAATACCCAAATTTACTGTGAGATAGACATGTTGAAATTTAATTTTAAATATCCAAGTCATGATAAAATTTGCATATGTCCATCTCATAGTAAAATTCCAGACTTAGCCAATTTGCATATGTCTAAACCTGAGTAAATATCAAGACTTAACAAATTCCAACATGTCCATCTCATGATAAATTGGGGTATTTAAAACAAAGTCTTGGCGCCGTAATCTGTGGCGTCAGGCTTGGCGCCAATTAGAGTGGCGCTAAGTCTTGGCGCCAAAGATCATGGCGCAAGACCCTGCCACGTCAGCGTCACACGTTAAGGTCTTGGCGCCATGCCGTGTTACCTTGGCGCCGACGACCATGGCGCCAAGATAAGAATCTATTTTTTAAAATTTTTCTACCAGAAGCATATTTGAGAGAATCTTTTGAAAAAAGACTTAAAAAAAAAAGACGGGCAAGACGCCGCCCAAGCGTTCCACTTCGACAGGAGCCTCCTTTTTTTTTTTGTCCAATCCCGGGCTGCAATGTATCCATACCACCCGCCACTGTCACTGCTGATGCTGACAGGAGGTTTAGCCAACCTTAACGAGAAAACCTGCATCATCTCTGCTGTCGGATGGGAGAAGCAACTTTCCTGATCAGGGACGCAAGGGGAGGCGGCCGCCGCTGACTCTGTAAACTTGTTCAGGTCCAAGACGGTCTTTGTACGGTCAGCAAGATCGATACGGCGACCAGGTCTCCAGTATGACAGTATCCCCAATTCTTCTTGTATATGGCGCCGTCGCGGTGGCTGCTCCCCTCCAAGATCGAAGCACGCCATATATATCCCACCTGTACCGTTTGCAGGCCATCTATCTTCAGTGACGATTTCGCCTTCGTAAACATCATTGGACAACTTCCTCATCTTTGCTACTTTGCTATGATTTCATGCCATGATTGGTATTCGTAGGAGAACAGCTTCCCCGATCTTCCTCCTTACATATAGCACCATCACGTTGGCTGCTACTCTGTGCAATGGTCGATGATGCAGGCCGTGCACCATCAGCGGCCGTGATTTTTGCACCCCAAATCACGTCGTGCAGACGACGCTGGAGGATACCAAGGAGACCCGCCGCCGCCAGGAGCGATGCCGCGGCTAGCGCCGGACTTTCTTCTGCTGATGGATTGATGTGGCCAGCGGCAGAGCGAGATGCACAGCATCTCTAATCCGCTTTAGTATCCTACGAACTCAACGAGGAGGGCGGCGGCGGCGCTGGGCTTCTTCACGACTACGGAATGAAAGGAAAAGGAGCCCCTTTTTTACGACCGGGCCGGGCCGCCAACAATTTGGGCTTTCCACTTCTCACCTTTTCTCCTCGTTACTGTTGTTATAACTGTGCAATCACATTCTCTATAAACACTGCATTAGCACAAAAAAAAAAAAAAGAATGGAACCCGCCCCAGCCTCAGCTTCCATTTTCTTTTCCCGTGACTTTTTTCTTTGGCCCAACAGGCTGGCTTAGCAAATGCCCACACCCCAAATAGGCCCAGCAAAGGTTCTATGGCTGTTACCTTTATTATTTTTTTTATGGTTGCATACCAAAAGATTTAGAGTTGAGTCCCCTCTCGAGCTCCACAAATGTGCAAGTTTAAAACGTTGTTACCATTTTTTTCTATAAAAGAAACCTAATGCTCAAGTCGGAAAGGCTACTTCCGTCTGCAGATGCGGTAGCCGCGCTGTTTTGACCGCTTTAAGTTTGTCTTACAATTGGTCCTGGCTGGTTGATGCCTTGCAGCTGCAGTCTGCACTGGCAGGGCATCCATACGATGCAGCAGTCGGATGTTTCCGAATTAGTGGCGTCGCCCGCCCTTCCCCTCTTATCGCTTGGGCGGCACGGGCCCTGCGTGCAGCGCAAAATGGCCGCGGCGCTGCACGATGTGACAGGGCATGCGGAGGGGCGCGCATGCTGCCTTCTGTATGCGGGTGTTGTTTTCTGAGGTGCGTCCGGACGCGTCCGGGCGCTAGGCATACCATACTTTGACAGCTATTTAGAGTAAAATTGCTTAATATCTTCACTCTCTGTTTAATATTGTTGTTGCCATGGAAGAAAAAGAGGGGCAGAAATGTCTTTTGATGTCTAGAAGCTTGAATGAGCTAGGTTCCCTCGGCTTACCAAATTATAGATTTAATGAGGTCTTTGGATTTCATAAGCTAACTAGATGCTATGGTTGTTTCGAGCCCTACCTAGATTCTAGAAGTTAGCTTCCACGATGTCATGAATCGAACCAGACCCTAAATAGACACCTATATATAAGATATGTTTGCTTGTTATTGTCATTAACCGTGACTGGACTGTTCGGCTGACTATAAAACCGGCTGATGCTGATGCTGACGCTGATTTGTTGTGAGAGAAAAACACTGTTGAATGGTTGACTGATTCTGGCTGATAAGTTCAAACGAACAGGGCCTATAGTTCTTAGGAACAGATGTATCAAAGCTTTAAAACAGATAATTGAAGCGAGCACACCCAATGGAAATGCAAACATCACTTCCCTTGATAATTCTGCAAAAGAAGAAGAGCAGCCCAGGGAAGACTCCTGGCGTTTCAGAAGAATGTCGTTATGGTATTCGTGCCGGTTGAACTTTCTTAAGTTTAACTAGTTTTGTAAAAATTATTAGCAAAATTTGTATCTCTAAATAAGTTTATTATAAAAACATATTTAATGATTTATCTAATGATACTAATTATGTACCATAAATATTAATATTTTCTTATACATTTGGTTAAAATTGAAAACATTATGACTTTTTAGAAAGTGACAATCACTACTACACAAAATCTTTTGCGAGACGTTTTCAAAATGACCTCGGAGGTGGGTGGGCCAGCTGCCCGCCTCAGTTATTCGTGGCAGGGCAGCCGGCCTAGCAACCGCCTCAGTTAATGCTTAAGCAAGGCGGGCAATGTAATATAACCACCTCTATTAATGCCAATTAACCGAGGCGGACATTATAATGCAACCGCCTCGGTTAATACCTATTAACCGAGGCGGGCAATGTAATATAACCGTCTCAGTTAATACCAATTAACCGAGACGGGCATTATAACGCAACCGCCTCGGTCACAGGAACGGGAGTGGGAGTGGGAGTGGGAAAAAGCACAAATGAGATGCGCACTAGGATGATCCGTGTGCTACCCCACGTCAGCGATCTGGAAGCGGGGCTGGTGGCCACTAGTGGCTCGCCACACATGCAGTGGAGTGGAAATAACTCTCCCTCGTCCGTCTCTCTCTCTCATCCGTCTTGGATAATTTGATGGACGGTGACATCATTTTCTTAGATAATTTGATGGGAACGATGTACATTATCCTGAAGATTTAATAATGTTACTTGACATGACATTTTTTATTTACTTACTAGAGTGAAAGTGAAGAGAGGAGATAAGGAAAACCGAACTAAAAATTTAATATTGCAGGCATAGTCCTACCTGGGCATATACGAAGAGTAATCTAGATGATGAGACCTCTTGTATCCATCACTTCTGTAGCCAAGCAGCAGCAGGTGGTTGCAGGTTGGTGATTGTGACAATCCGTCAGCGCACAGGCATCAGAAAATGCTGCAAGAAGGAAAGATATATGGGAAGGCCGTCGACTGGCATACCTGGTGGAGATCGGAGGAATTTGCATGCTGGCTGTTGAGCTATGCGTGGAATTAAAGTGCACCAAACAAAGGCCATGCAATTGGTTGGGCCAGTGGTGGAGATTGGAGGAATTTACATGCATGCTGCCCTTTTCATCTATGCGATAGTAACGAGGGTTGCGAATGCCTGCCAAGGCTACGTCAGTTTTAGCTTTCTAGCGCATACATAAAAGGGTCGTTGGCCTAGTGGTGGCCGTAGAAGAAGTGGAGTAGCCATTGCTGCATCAACATAGGTGGAGAGAAGTGGGTCCTAGATGGTGACGTGGCCTCACGAAATCACTGAGAAATATGGCAGTGAGGTTTCGCTTTATAAGAGTACTAGAAGAACACCTCGTGCGTTGCTGCGGGAACTACTGATTTAGAATGAAATTTAACTATTCATACAATTCTTAGGAAGAGATTAATTATTATAAACTAATGTTAGTGGATAACGTGTCATGCTGATATGGATAACTAAATGTATGTTATTGGATGATGTGTCTCGCTGACATGGATGTCATAATTGCCTGTGCTAATGAACTTTAATTGCAAGTGATAGTTGTGCTGAGGTGGACACCGTACATGCAAGTGATAGTGGACTGCTGAGGTAGACACCTTTTATGTCAAGAACTTTAATTTCAAGAGATAGTGGTGCTGAGGTGGACATCTAGCATGCAAGTGATAGTGGACTGTTGAAGTGGACACCTTGCATGTCAAGAAAAATTGCTAGTGGAGTTTTGCTTTATAAGAGTATAGGATAAGATTAGCAACCTAGGCCTGCTTAGGCCGGAAGGATCTATCTTTTCTTATTTAATTGTTAGGGATAAACTTCGGTTAGTTTTTGTGGATCCGATCGGCTTGCTCTCTGGTTTTGCTTTAGCCCCTATGTAAAGGCCACGCATAGGGCTTTTCTGTGCTAATGAAACACGCAACCCCAAGCGACTCAACATAGGGCATCGGTATTCTCTCACCTTCCTAGCGCCTCTAAGTTATATTGGTATTTTTAGCAACCCACATCCGACGTCGATTTTGGGCTGTGGTATAGTGTTTGGAGAACTGTGAAATTTTAGGCTCTGTTATATATAGATTTCGGGGATTTGTGAAGTTCTGAAAGTATGTCCTCCGTTTTGTGACGCGGAAAAATAGAAAATCTCATCGAAGGACAAAAAGCGCAACACTCGGACCTTCAGTACCTGTTGTTTTTAGTGCTGGTTCTGTCATTCGTTCCTGCTCTTGTTGGAAACTAAGATCACCAATTTTGTTCAATCACATGTTCACATTCGATCAGATTATAGAGGTTTTCATTTCAGTTCCAGCCGGAACAAGAGTACAAAGACAGCAACTACCACTGAACGACATGCATGCGTAGCAACTTCAACGAAACGGCCAGCTTGAACCGGAAACAAGCTAGCTCATCAGCAAGACTAGCAGCTAGGGGTTCATGGAGCCAGGAGCCCTGCCAAAGATCAAGGTGCCCAAATCATACGCGACCGTGGTCCGGTCTTTGTCCGCCGCGTTCAGGGCGGCCAGCGGCGTGCTGGTGGACAGCCCTTTGCCGCAGGCCTCCATGGCGGCCACGGCGGCCTCGAGCTCCTGCGCGGCGTGCGTGAAGTCGCACTGGGTGAGCTCGTCCATCACGCCCACCATCTGGATGCGTGCCGTGGCGTAGCTGTCGATGCACTGCTGGTAGGACGCCCGCTGGTCGCCCGGGAGCGACCCTCCGGCGATCAGCTGCTCCGCCCTGCCCACCGTGTCGTCGTACGACCACTTGGCCAGCCTCGCCGCCAGGATCACGTACGCGGTCAGCTCCGCCACGTCCGGCCCGTGCTGCAGCGTCTCCTGGCAAACGTGGTACAGCTCCGACGTCTCACCCGTCTTGACGCACGCGTCCGTCCACCGCATCAGGGGGACGTTGCCGCAGGCGTCGACGGCGACGAACAAGAAGGCGGTGAGGACAGAGATGGTGGCTGTTGTCTTCATGTTTCTCCTCCTGGTGGTCGTGGACAGGTGGGTGACTTTCTTCTTTTGTTTCTTTTTTTTTTTACTTTGGTTTAGTATAATATATATACCACTGGTGAAGCTAAGTGATTTTTTATTTTTCTGACGCAGTGAAGAAGCCAGGTAGTATACGAGGACACTACACTATATATAGGGTGACAGCATTTTGAATTAGTATAGACAATTAAAATGTGGATCTAAGCATTAATAAGTTTATTTCTTCCAATAATCTAAGGCCCTGTTTGGTTCATGAATGTTAAAGTTTAGCTCCCATCATATCAATGTTGCGGCAAATGCATGGAGTACTAAATGTAGACTAATTGTATGCATGTCGGCACAGATTAGGAGTAATTTACGAGACGAATCTATTAAGCCTAATTAGTCCAAAATTGGAAACTTTTTTGTCAAATAAGACGAAAGTGCTATAGTATTTGTTAAACTTTAACACCTCTAACCAAACAGGCCCTAAAAAAAGGTTTATTTCTTCCAATACAACAGAAGAGGCCAATTAGTTTGTGATTATTTCCAGGATATCAGAAATTTTTGTATTTCTTTATAGGTCATCATGGGTGCTTTCTGCGTGGTTTATATCTTTCTTGACACTCAAGTCAGTAGTGTAACTATATATAGAGTGCGAATAAGAAAGAAGATCAAAACTAAACTTATAGTCGGATTTGGTTTTATCACACTAGCTGTGCTTCATATCTTTCACTTTATTTGGTCATTTTTTCTTGTGCACTATATGTTAACCAGGATTCACAATTATAAACGTTGCTTGTATAGGTTTTACGGTGTCTGTAGGACGATGCAAAAAGTTACTCCCTACATTGCAAATTTAGGTCATTATAGTTTAGCTTTACCCTTATTCAAACTCCTCTAGTTTTGACAAAGTTTATAGGAAAATGAAAATAAACATACCTACAACATCAAACTAGACATTTTAGGTACACGTGGGTTTTCTTTTTGATAGTGCATTTATTTGATATTGCAGGTATTAATATATTTTCTATAAAATGGTCAAGTTAGACAAGCTTCACTCGAGATTAAGTTAAAATGACATACAATTTGAACTGGATGGAGTAATAGGAAAGATTGGCATTGCCTGTGGCCAGTAATTTGAATTCAAGAAAAGAAGATTTCTTGGTTGATAATGCAAGAATCCGAATGCTTATTACATTTTCTAAAAAAAGTAAACCAAGATTTCATTACATCCTTTACTAAATATAAGCACTTCTCTAACAATTGTAGGATCAATTATGTGAAAGAAAGAGGATTTGTGACTCAAGAAATGAGAAGGAGGAGGAGGAGGAGGAGGACAAAAGTGTCAATTCCCCAACCATCTCTCTCCTCAAGTCATATGAATGAGTATTATAATAGCTCCAATGTTCTAGAGGGCAATGAATTTTGTGGTTTGTGATTTCCAGGATCTCAAAATTATTTGTATTTTTATAGGTCATCAAGGGTGATTTCTGTGTGGTGTATCTTTCTTGACACTAAAGTCAGTGTACCTATATATATATATATATAGTGCCAATAAGAAAGAAGATCGAAACTCAACATATAGTGCGATTTGATTATATATGACCAATGGTGGAACCAGGGTGATAGCAGCTGGGGCCATGCTCCCCGCCCCCAACATAGTGGAAAAACTTTTTTAATACCTCTATATGTATTTCAATTCATGGCACAAAAAGGCATCAATTCACCCATTTTTCGTTATGAATATGGACATATTATGTAAAAACATTGAAAAAGTTATTGATATATACACATGTATAGTCATCATGTTTCCTTCGTCACCCTTAATCAAAATTGCTTTCCTTTTGAACAAACCAGTTGGAGGACAACCGGGGCAAAAGGCCAAAGCTCTTTAGTTCGGATTGGTATTACCAAATGGGGTTAAAGGTTTCCGACGCTCAAAAAACTTGGATCTAGGATTCAAGGTCTATTCTCTAGCAGTGAATATAAATTGTACATGAGTATATTATATTACAGAAACTAAAGAAACAAAAAGGTACGGGTAGAACAGAATTGGATATGGGTATGTAGCAGATAGACAGATACTTATATATATATTATATATAGAACTATTACCCTATAGCTGGCTACCAAAAATAACTTATTCTGTAGCCACTTTGAGTTACGATAATTGCTATGCTAATTTACGAGATTATAGTAACTCCTTACTATGTGATTTACTATAATATTATGGTAAATATCCCCATGTGTTATAGTAATTCAACTATCTTAAATATATATTGACATTATTGTAAATTAGTATATGAAATTATCGTAAATAGAGGTGACTACAAAATAACTTATTTTGTAGCTAGCTATAGAGTATACTCTCCCTATATATATATATATATATATATATATATATATATATATATATATATATATATATATATATATATATATATATAATCACAAAAAATGTCATGATTTGCATACTTTATAAGCAACGACGTTCACATAACATAATATATTAACTCATCAGAAATTCAGAACTAATGACAAAAATCGATAATGAACCACTCAGTATCTTTTCGCGAAAAGCACAAGATCGTCCGCAATGCAACGCAAATTAAACCTGCTGCAACTGTCTACTCTAGAGTCTACCTGCCAACAATGATAGCGCCTAGTAAATACGCGACCAATGTCAAATCATGATCGGTAGAGACCTTGGCGAACAACGGCAAGAACTGGTACGGTTGCAGTCCTTCCTGGCATGAACGGACGCCGGCCTCGGCGTCGATGTACTCCTTGCTGGCGAGCGAGAAGTCGCAGGCGGACATGTGGTCCACGACGCCGGTCATGTTGCTCAGCGCCGCGCTGTACTTCTCCTTGCAGTTGTCGATCGCCAACCGCTCAGCGCCGGGGAGGTTCCCGGCGCCCAGCATCGAGTCCAGCTCCGCCAAGGTTTCCTCGAAACTGCTCTTGGCCAACCTCGTCGCGATGAGCGCGTACACGGTCACCTCGGCGGTGTCCGGCGCGGTCTGGAGCGTCTGCTGGCACAGCTGCTCCCACTTGTTCGTCTCCTTGCACGCCGCGGTCCATGTCATGGACGGGACATTGTCGCAGGCCTCGCCGGCGGCGAACAAGGCGGTGAGAGACACTTATGCGAACACTGCTGCAGCGACGTAGGCCATCTTGGCTGCTATTCTCTTTCTTTTTCTTTTGCTCAAGGCTTTGGGTTGATGTTGAAACAAAGCACTGAGGGACCTTATATATGTGTGTGTTGCTCCAGGCTCTTCTGGAGTAGAAGGCAACAAATCATTACTCATGGTGTGATTTCGCATGCATGATATGACTACGAAAGTGGTACTTCTTGCCTTATACTATTTTATTAAGGAAGGAAACATTATTTGCCATTTCACAAGATATGATGTGTTTAGGCTTATGTCCTTCCTAGCTTGATCCTAATTATAAGTGCCGTTAATAGAAGTATATCTTTTACGACCCACATTTACATAGATCGAAAACATGATTGCACTCCACCAAGCATTGGATTTAGTTTAGTGAGGTCACTATGTCGAAGTTTGTATGTACGTACTCATCAAAACAAGACAAGCGTCTATGACTATGTACGTCCATCTCCCATTTCGTCAATCATATATCAACGGCCCTATAAATAAAGATTCATGTCTTCGATAGAATTGTAGCAAATCGGAAACTTATTATTTATGATTATTTCATCATGTATATAATGATATCATGAAAATAAATTGATTTCTTTTCTAGCTAGGCCATAAATGGTGCTATATGGAGTACTACCAAGTATAATTGACGCATTTTGGCCTCACAAGATACGATTCCCATCTTCACTAGCAGATTATAAATGATACTTATGCATGTACTAGATATATGCCCGTGCCTTGCTTGGTGCCACAGATGGAGCGAGACAAATGCGTTGATGTTTATTATTTTTTATAGGTCCGCATACATATACATATACGTATACAATCATATTTCTCTGGTTATTTTGGAAGGGAAAATGAGTCAATGTGAAATCACAATGACGTCACATGTCCTCACGTCCGCGTGGCCATGCATTTAGCAAGGCCAGATTAATGTTACACAATATAAGACCTTGTTACTTTGTTAGAAGAAATTTGTTTCTCTGAATTATCTTGACTGAAATTGTTAGACGTGGGTTGCCTTGCACATTTGCTCAGCGATCCCAAGGCTAAGTCGAACTGAGTCAGGGTGATAATCAGTTCCAAAGTCATTAAGCCCTTGTTTAGTTCCCGAAATATTTTGGGAAATATAACTGTAGCGCTACTGTAGCACTTTCGTTGTTATTTGGCAATTATTGTCCGATCATGGCCTAACTAGGCTTAAAAGATTCGTCTCGTCCATTTCGTCTAAACTGTGTAATTAGTTTTATTTTTTATCTATATTTAATGCTTAATGCATGTGTCTAAAGATTCGATGTGACGGGAATCTGAAATATTTTGGGAAATATTTTGGGAACTAAACAAGGGCTAACATGAGACATGAGATGACCGGAGTCATCCATCAGAGGCTGTAAAACATAGCCACAAACACTTCACTCGTAAATTCTGGACTGTGCAACAAATTAATAGCATCCTTCTGATGTGTTCATCGTCATCCTTTTTTTTGCAAACATGGAAGAGGCCATAGATGTGTTAATCGATGGTCTTTCAAGCAGACAACATTTGTTTTGCAACCTCCTGGGTTGTTTTAATAAATTTCAGTAGGGGCTCTTCTGCCCCTCCTGTCCTTTCAAAAAAAAACCTATAAATCAGTTTCCTTTGCCATGGGGCAAAGATCCGTGGAGATGCGGGAGCAACAGAAAAACAACAGGACTGGAAGAGGCAGTGGGGCAGGAAAGACGACAAGAACGCGGCCATATAGCACGACGCTGCCTGCACACACATTGCCCACAGAACTTGGTGGTGCGGTGGCGTGGCGGGCAGACAGCCAGTCTCAGTCTTAACCAGAGCAGTCCGGCACTGCCACGGCCCACGGGTGGTGCCTTTGCGGGCGGGCGAGTATGAAGACTCGACGGACGCACAGGCTCGTATCAGACTCTCACTCGGAGACTCGTATGGGCACTGGGCAGGGATCTTATCGGCAGCGTTCAGGCGCACACGCGAAGGAGATTGGACGAAAGCGATCGGTATTTTTTAGGTGTAACAGATTAGATATGCCGTTGTTCACATGGATCAAGCACTGCTGGTTAATTTTTTGGGGAAATAAACTGTGCATCATTGTTGTTCTAGCGGTTTTGTTAAGGCCACAATTAGTATAAATCAAAGGATCTATGCCAGCATTGACCTTAAGAAAACCGTCTAGCAAGTTGTCCCAAGTCTACATGATGATGGCGGACCAAGAATTTTATAAAAGGGTGCGGCACATAAAAAAATTGTACACGCAACTTTTTTGAAGGCAAGTTGTACACACAACTTGATAAATTTTATTTAGCAATTCATTAGAAAAACATAAATCTTGTTCCGTGGTTCTGTATAGAAGTACTCAATAACATAGTAAGTCATAATTTCAACAACTAAGTTCAAATTTTGCACATGTTACAACAGAAATAGTCCAATCACTATTCTATTAGTTCGAAATATGCAAAAAGGAACTTGCAACTACTTGTCTAGCCTATGACTATATCACTGTGTTTATGGATTTTAATAACTTCAGACGACAAGCTTTGGAGTGGAGACTTAGTTGCAAAATAAAGGACAAAATGTTATTTGTACTTGTTATAATATCCGCGGGGCACAAAAATTGAAAATAAAAACTAACCAAACTGAGGTCTCATGGGACAAAACAAGAAGGTATATAAAATAAGAATAGTAATGGATGAAGTATACTATCTCTAGTTAATTTTATTCAAAAAGAACCAAAAAATGAAAATTTAAAATGGCATTGTACATAGCTATTGATAAGTGATAATGAAACGATGACATGATATCGCTTTTATCTGCCATTCTATTTGTAGATGCGGCTCAATCAGCAGCCGCCTCTACAAATGCTTCTTCAGAGGTGGTTTATTTCGGGAGCCACTACAGAGGCTGCCCTAAAAAGCCCCGGTTGCTACAAATCGGTTCTGTAATAGCGATGGGAATTCTAAAAGGTACGTGTAGAAACAGAAATGGATATGGGTATATACTAGTACTATAGCAGAAAGACAGGTACTCATATATCACAAAATTTTTTTGGTTTGGATACCTATAAAGAGCAACGATTTCCACACAACATTTTTTGAGGGGAAACAGGAGGGGTTTGACCCCCTACTGTGCTTTTATTGCAAACTTTAAACAAAATTGTTCCAAGTACAGGGATCAGACGTTCACATAACATAATATAGTAACATCAGAATTAATGACAAAAACCGATCATGAACCACTCGTTATCTTTTTGAAAAGCCCAAGATCGTCCGCAAAACAATGCAACTTAAACCTGCTGCTGCTGTCTACTCTAGAGAGTCTACCTGCCAAGAAAGATAGCGCCTAGTAAATACGCGACTATGGTCAACTCATGATCATCAGAGACCTTTTTGAACAACGGCCAGCTTTGGTACTGGTTCGGCAGCCGCAGCAGTCCATCCTGGCAGGAACGGACGCCGACCTCGGCGTCGATGTACTCCTGCCTGGCGAGCGAGAAGTCGCAGGCGAACATCTGGTCCGAGACACCGGCCATGAGGCGCCGCGCCGAGCCGTACTTCACCTTGCAGTTGTCCAACGCCGCCCGCGACTCGGCGGGGGCGTTCCCGGGCCGCAGCAACGTGTCCACCTCCGACAAGGTGTTCTCGTACCTGAGCTTGGCCAGCCTCGTCGCGATGAGCGCGTACACGGTCACCTCTGCGGTGTCCGGCGTGGTACCCTGGAGTGTCTGCTGGCACAGCTTCTCCCACCTGTCCGTCCACTGGCACGCCGCGGTCCATGTCATGGAGGCGACATTGTTGCAGGCCTCGCCGCCAGCGAACAAGGCGGTGAGTGACACTACTGAGAACACTGCTGCAGCGACGTAGGCCATCTTGGCTGCTTTTCTGCTTCTTTTTGATCTTTCAAGGCTTTGGGTTGGTGTTGAAACTAAGCACTGAGGGACCTATAAATATGTGTTGCTCCAGGCTCTTCTTGATTAGAAGGCAACATATTACTCATGGTGTGATTTCGCATGCATGATATGATTCCGAAAATGGTGCTATATATATGGAGAGTTATCTTGCCTTGTACTATATTTTAAGAAAGGAAACATTATTTGCCAATTCTGCAATTAACAAAAAGATATGATGTCTATAGGCTTATGTCTTTCCTAGCTTGATCCTAATTATAAGTGCCGTTATAGAAGTATATTTATTACAACCCACATTTACGGAGAATTAAAACATGATTGCACTTGGATCTAGTTTTTTTTTCTGAGGTCATATGTTAGAAACTTGTATATGTACTCCCTATGTCCAACTAGTATAATGCCCGTGCTAACGCTACGACTTTATCTAGGGAATATTGATAGAGACAAACTATTTTTTTCTGAGAAAGACAAACTATTTTTTTAGGTACTTTAACCTTTACACAATTGTATTGTATCATAAGTTACATTCTGCCTAACTCCTTTATCAAGTGTTGCAGATCTTCAGGAATGTTGTCGAAACATTCGTTTGCACGACTCGTCAAAACGTCTGCCAAGAATTCCATCCTCAGTGATGTCGATAGCTGTGTATGGTAGATAATATTACGTTATTATTCAATGTAGTATACGTATCCACAGCCCATGCTAATGCTACGGCTTCATTTTAGATATGCACATGAAAACAATCAAATGACGATATTTTTACATAGTTTAAGTCTGACACGATTCATATATATATATATATATATATATATATATATATATATATATATATATATATATATATATATATATATATATATATATATAGAAAATAGAAGGCACATATGATGTACACGCTCTTTCTCTAACTGCCTTGTCTCCCCTGTCGTCCCTTGAACAGCTAATGATGCCTTCCTCCCTGGATGTCCCTCATGAACAACTATTCTCCATTTCAGATCGTTCTCTTTTGATCCTCTCACATCATAAGCAAGGCAGCATCCTCTCACTTTAGGAGCAAGCAGAGGATGTAGCTAGTGTACATTAATGAAAATGCTAGAGGGGAGTTTCCAATTTCTTCAACACAAAGCATGTTGTCAAAAACAAACACAAAAGCAAGAGCAGTTAGTATAAATGAAATTATGTTTTGGTGGTTCAATAAAGCTGCAGAAACCTTTTCTTAAAAATATTCACCTCTTTTAATAGAAAGATCAATAGCTGAAGATGGCCTTCGGGGCTTACAGGTCTCCATTCTCCACAAAGTCCTAAACTTCCAAAAGCACAGAGAAAAAATATGCTGGTGGTTGGGAGGCCTTTACACACTCTACCATAGATTCATGAGTCTCAACAATTTTGTTAATTATATTAGCTAAACTTGTTCCCATGAGTCTAATCAAGAGTCTCCGTTGTACTTGGGCTAACAAGCAACAGAAAAAAGAGTAGCAATCCAGCTATTCAATAGAGATAAATACATAATGTAACCCAGGTTGCAACATTTTTTTTTCCAGAAACACCACCATAATCCTTCTGTATCCAAGATACTTTTAAACACACCCAATGAAATTTACGCATGATGCTCCATGATCCAATGAATGATGAAAAATCTTAATTCCTACATTTGTATTACTACACAATTTTTCAGAGATAGATTTGAAGTCTGAGCAATAGAAATGAAAAGGTGCAGTTGAGAGCTTTACCTTCCAATCACATTTGATGATGATATGCCCCTGGCCGACCGCGAGCCTGCCAAGCACGCCGCAGTGGAGCACTGAGTCTATTTCCAACATAACACTACACATGCAAACCAGAGCCGTGGCCTGCTCAGTTGGCGATAGCTACCACAATCCTAAGCATGCGCTACCCTGAACTCCAGCCAGATAAGTGGTACTTTGAAGTTCAGTTTCTCTGCAAATATCGGCATCCCAGCTGCAGTCCATGCTACCCTGAATTCTAGCCAGATAAGTGGTACTTTGTAATTTTCATGCTGTATATAAACTGGATTAACATATTTCTAGAAATAGGATTATCAAAATACCAAGGCATCAACATATGTAAGCTCAAATGTACGTTGGTGGCATGGAAAGAAACCTCCTAGACTCATCAGATCATGTTGTGGCTTTCTTCAACGCCTATTATGGCCATCCAAACAAAATCTAAATTCTACCATCCCCTGGTTGGACATCTCCACGATGTGTCGAAACAGGCTCCCAATGAACTCCCACCTGGCTGCTTCTCTTGTATAGCATGAGAAGCCCAAGTCTCTCCTCACAGGCAGCCATGTAGTTGTTTGTCGAATGAACTGCAACATGAAAAACACAACACGCCGATTAAAGCCATTTATGCATCCAGTGACTTTTTGAGATGACAGAAGTAGTTTGAAATCACCTACCACGGCCGCTGGCGATGTGTTTGTGCGAGGGATGTCGGGACTCTACCAGGCGTGGCACCACCTCTGTCTACATGTACATGTCATTTTATTAGATGGATAGAATCTAATAAAAGTCACATATCCAAAGATGGATAGAATCTCACCACTGAAAAGCATGAAACTGGAACTATCTGACCAAAATCCAAAACATTAACTGTGATTTCTAAATCAATCGTGGCATCAATTCTATCCACATTAATCCTCACTCACAGAGGGAAACAAAACTGCAGAGATATTCAGTTGCATATTATCATCAGGATACTGATACAACCGAGGAACCAAAAATATCCAGCTAGCAGTGTTCCAAAGAAACTGATCAGGAATCTTGTCTACCATCTGTTGCAGCAAACCAGCCTGAAAGATACAAAGTGTAGTATCAATCAGAATATAACAATTACAGTTCAAAAAAGAAAAAGGGTAAAGGTCGGAGTCCACAGCTCCACATTGACAGTTAAGAAAATATTGTGCTTGTGACAAAAGAAAAGGAGTGTTTACTTTACTTGTACCTATCAATAAAAATAACAGGTTCATTTATGAATTATATCAAATGAATTAGAACATACCTTGAAGTAGTTTACTGAAACGGAGTTCAAAACATCTTCATCCAATGAAATCCAAAGCATTTTCGAGGAGCTTCCAAGAGGTAATGCAAACTGGGTATCTCCAAGAAGCATGTCACTCGGAGCAGTTTCGTCAGATGGAATAAATAAGCCATCTATGTCAAACTCAACAGAGGAGCTCTTGAATAGTGGATCATTAACAAAAGTCACATTCATTGCAGCAACGCTATCAAGATCAATTTTCTTTGGAAGGCTTTCCAGGAAAGAGTCAAGCTTCAGTGCACCTTCCATTACTTTGTTCTTAATTGTATTTTGTACCGATGATCTGATATGATTGCTGAAACCATCTATAAACCTGAACAATAGACAGAAGGAACATCTCACACATGTCATCATCAGATTCAAGTAAGATATGCGCACTAAAATTCATTTAAAAATAAACCAGGTTGGCTCAATTCAGGAACAAATGGGAGTACTCGAGAGGATTCTACAGAACAAATTTGAAAGAGGAGGAATAGGCTAGCAGAGACGTGAGGAAATCAAGGGGTAGATACATGCACAGATAATCCAGGGCGACGACGTCGACGGGAGAGGACCTGGAGAGGGAAGGACGGCGGTGGTGTGGACCCTTAGGCGCGGCCCCTGGACGCGACGGCTTCGAAGGGAGAGGAAGGGGCGGCGACGCTAAATGGAGGTGAGCCGCATCTTGAGCATGCTGCCGCCGTCGGGGGCGAGGCCGACGTGCATCTCGACGACCATGGCGTCGAAGACCTGGCATAGGCGCGGCGGCGGCGGGCGTGGCGGAGCTGTCCTTGAACTCCCTGAGTAGCGCGACGGCCCGGCGCCAGCGCGCCCACACCAATGCCCTGCGCGCCACCAGCGCGGCGGCGAACGCGCCCGTGGCGGCCGCGCAGCCCGCCACCATGCCGATCCCGACCCGCTCCATCCCCACCGCCCCCGGCCCAGGCTCCAGGAGGCGTGGCGGCGATCACAGCATCCCAAAGCTCGCACGCGCTGTCGCTTGCTCCCTCCCTCTCTCTGGGCGCCCGCGCACGCGCGCGTGGCCGTGACGCGGCGCGGCGCCCTGCCGGCGGCGCGAGCTGCGCGGCCGTGGGGATATGACAACTGCTAGGGTTTGGGGCGACACCCAAAATCCTGCGGCGTCGTGAGGGCCGCGCGAGCGTCGGCGTGGGGGCGTGGGAGAGTGGAAAGCGGCTTCAAACTTTTAATCTCAGTCGTTGCCTCCGTAGCAGGTGTGCTGTGAGTCGTTGATCTTGAAGGAAGGAATTGGCTCGAAGAAGATTTCAATTATAGTAGAGAAGATAGTAAATAAGTGATACTAGCGTCTAGACGTCTGGACAAACAGCCGCGCCTTATGCACGACCACTTCCCCGCGCCTTGCGCTCCGGTGTGTTCGCTTCCCTCTCGCGCCTTCACTTGCAAAGGCGGGGACTGCCCGTGCCACTCCGTTTTCTGCACGTATGCAAGTGGAGACCGCCTATGGCCGCTCGGCTTTCCTCGCGCACATGGGGACTGCCTGCACCCGCTCCGTATCACACACGTGGGGAATGCCTGCTCCTGCGCCCGCTTCCTACACTTGATCATAAAACACTTGCTGCAATATACTTCTGAAACAGATGATGAGACATTTAGAGCATACACTTGCAAAATATGTGTATAACCACTGCAACATATGCAACATCTAGAAAAAACATTTACAACATACGTCCGAAGTAGATAAAATATTTCGAATAGACACTTGCAACATACGTGTAGCCATTGCAACACATGCAACATTCGGATCTACTTTTGCAATATCCATATAAAACACTTGCAACATACCTCTGAAAACATCTAAAAACACTTTACAACATACGCTTTTAGCGCAACATGGACGAACGCGCGTGGCGAACTGGTGCGGTGGAGGCGGCCGCGGCAGGCAAAGCGTGAGTCTGGGTGAGCGGCGTGGCGAACTGCCACGGTGGAGGCTGGCATGGAGGCCGGTGTGGGAGGCGATGGCCAGTGGATTTGGGGTGTCGAGATGACCTGCGTGGTATGGCGGTGGACGGTCTTGCATTGTGGTGGCTGTTTCCGGCGCGAGGAGGCGTTCTGACTGGCAGCTGGAGGACGTGTGTGGCACTATTTTCTTTGGTAAGACAACTAGATCCGGAAGCTTCGGTGTGCATGTGTTGTGTTTGTGCCTCTGTGGTTTTGAGACGCTTGTGGTGTAATAAGAAATAGCTATATACATTGCTCGATGCAGAAGCTGAGATATTAATATATTCTCTTTTCTGAAAAAAAAAGCTTCCGGGCTTCACTCTATCAATCGGCCCCGAAGATGAAGTGGTTATTGCGAAGGGCTAGTTTCTATTGGCCTACTATGATGGCCAATTGTTTTTCATACTACAAAGGTTGTGAAGAGTACCAAAGGTTTGGGAATATTCAGTTGGTGCCTGCTGCTATGCTTCATCCTATCATCAAGCCATGGCCTTTTTGCGGTTAGGGGCTAGACTTCATTGACCAAATTCATCCCCCATCTTTCAAGGGACACCGCTTTGTGTTGGTTGCTACAGATTACTTCACTAAGTGGACCGAGGTAGTTTTTTTGAAGAATATGACACATAAGGAGGTTATTGAGTTTATTACTGAGCATATTATTCATAGATTCGGCATCCCTCAAACATTGATTACAGATCAAGGGACATCATTTGTATCTAAAGAAGTGAGGGAGTTTGTCGAATTATATAAGATCAAATTGCTCAAATCATCTCCATACTATGCTCAAGCTAATGACCAGGATGAGTCTAGTAATAAAACTTTGATCAAGCTTATCAAAAAGAAGATTGAGGAAAATCCAATGAGGTGGCATGAAGCTGAAGCTCTATGGGCACATCGTATTTCAACGCATGGTGCCATGAAAGTTACTCCTTTTGAGTTAGTATATAGTCATGAGGCCGTGTTACCCATCGAAGTGAATTTGGATGCATACAGGCTTGTCAAACAAAATGATTTATCAGCTGCTGTGTATCATAATTTGATGATGGATAACATCGATGAGGTGACTGATGTAAGACTAAAAGCTCTTAAGGAAATAGAGAAAGATAAGGCTCGGGTTGCTAAGGCATACAACAAGAAAGTCAAGAGCAAATCCTTTCAAGTGGGAGAATTAGTGTGGAAAACCATACTTCCTATTGGATCGAAGAGCAATCAGTTTGGTAAGTGGTCACCAAATTGGGAGGGTCCTTACAAAGTGATCAAAGTCATACACGGTAATTCTTATTTGCAAGAGACATTACAAGGTGATAGTCTCCCAAGAGCAATTTAACGGGAGGTGCTTAAAAAGGTACTTTCCAAGTGTTTGGCAAGAAGCCTAGAGCGCTCTCCAAACAATGGCCGATACATGTATCATCCTTATAACAAATATAGCTTATGTATACATCGCCCTTAGATACTAGATAGCCGATGAGTTGGGTATCGCTGCTATTTAGTGCTTTAATTATGCATATATGAGAAGATGATGGCAAAGCTGAGGATATTACTTTGGATAAGTTTAAGACAACAAATAGAAAGCATTGATGAATTTTTCTGCACAAGACTGCAGCAATGGAGTAATTTTGGCTTTGAAAATGCTTTTTAGTACACAAGCTTTACTAAAAAAACAGGGAGACATATGTTGACACCCAAAATTGTCCAGAGAGTATAATGGATATTATCATTTTTTGTCATCAAGATGGCCAGAGAGCATGCTCGGATCATCACATTTAGTGCTTGGGCAAGGAAAACGACATTTCGGGTGTTGAGTCAGCTAGAGTCAGCTTAGCTGATTCTCTAAGTCTCTCAAATGCAAGAATGGACTTCACCATTGCATTACTCTCGTCGAACTGATCAAAAAACATATATGGAACGTCCAATTTGGGGTCCGAATGAAAGAGTTATGCCCCGGAAAGATGCTTCGTTGTTAGGACTTCCGGCCCAAGCTGGAACTTCCGGCACGCAACCGAGCCAGAACTTCCGGCTCAAGGTTGAACTTCCGGCCCGCACTCGAACCGGAACTTCCGGCAAACCTAATAAAAAAGGTTGTTCGGGTCTGGCCTTTTGAATTTTGGTCTGAACTGTTTCAAACTCATGAGAAACTTAAAAAATAAGCCTTGCAGAGGTTTCCTACTGAAATAAGACCACCCCCTCTATATATATGGGAGGATCATGACCAATTGATTTCCCAACTATCCAATCGTCAAAACACAACAAATCAATCTACTCCTACCCTTTTACCCTCTTCTCTAACCTCCATGTTGTTCATCCCTTGATCCACGACCCAGGTTGGCGCCCTAGGCTTGCCAGCCAACCTAGGGCAATCCGGCGATGTCCTTGCCCTGACGGGATCCTTCCCGGGCGGTTTCTTTGTTAGTTTAGATGAAAACTAGCCGGTTTTTCATCACGTAAGTATATTGGTTATCATTTGGTGGTTTGCTTATAAATCTCTCCGTTCTTCACCACGAAAGTGTGACATCCTCACTGCGTTCTTCGGTCCATGGCGGCCCGGGCGTCCAATGTCCTTGCTAGTGTGTGATTTGGACAACATCCACGTCAACACTTGTGTTTTTCAAACGATTTGATTTCTAGTGCACAACTATCTGTTTTGCAGCAAAGAAAATTAATTTTATAGCATTGAAAGATCACGAGATCCGAAAAATATCACTGAAAAAGCATTGTAACGAGAGATACCACTGAAACATGGTGACGTTACCCAAAAATAACATTCTGTCACGTCCGGTCAAGTTCTATGCTAACGGTGTTAGCCTGTTCGCTTCCTTTCACGTTCCTGGCACTTTCTCCTGTGGAACTGGAACTCTGGAACTCAAAGGCATTATTTGGTATTTGCCTCCATTCACACGAGCAAGCAAATGACTGCCAACGCACGTTTCCAAGCCTGTCTTCTTCCTCGGTTCCTAGGCTCCACAGACTTCGGAGTTCAGAGCCCGCTGCCCGCACGGCCAACCCATGTGTCCGGTGGTGGTCGCACGGCCTGCGCTCACACCTGGCGACGCTCACGCGGTCGACGCATGTCCCGAAGGAGCTCACTAGTCGACACTCATGGCGGCGGCAGTAGCAGCCGCCCACTGGCACCAGCACCCCAAGCATCATCGTCCCTTCCCCCTTCCCCGCACCGGCCCCCGTGCCTGCCTCCCCCACGAATCACGCGTCCACGGAATCATACGCGGCGCAAGGCGGAGCGCCTGCTGCGGTGTTGTGGAGCTCAAGCGGTTGCACTAGGAGCTGCCGCGCCGCTGCGACTGCGTCTGGCCGTGGACGAGGTGGACATGATAGCGACGATGGTGGCCTCCTGGGCGCGGAGGAGGAGCGTTTTGCCATTTTGCCAAGGTAGAGGTCCACTTCGTCGAGCCGCACGGTGCCATGGTTCGCATCGAGCTCTCGAGCTTCAATTCACGCCGTTGATGCCCTCTTCGAGCTCCGTGGAATCTCAGATCTCACTGCTCCCGCCAAGCTCTGGCCTCTGGGACCAGTGGCGGATCCAGGGCAAAATCCTAGGGGGGGCTGAACTTTATGGCTGGCTCGACCTTCGTCTTCAACCTTTGTCTAGTGTCTAACGTCTCCTTCCTAAGCTCCAATGGTAGAACTTTTATGAAGCTCAGGGGGGGCTGGTTTCTTCTTTTTTCTCTCTTTCTCTCCATTTTTCTTCTTTCCTCCACCAATTCTTCTCCCTCACCCTCCCCATTTTCTATTGATGCATCAGCTGTAGGGGGGCTGGAGCCCCCCCAGCCCCCCCTGTAGATCCGCCCCTGTCTGGGACCTTAACGAGGCGCGCCACAACGGCTAGACCCATCGTGTCTGCCAGAGCTCGGCCTGGGAAGACGGAGGAGCTAGACGAGATTCACGGTGCCAGCTCTACACCGTGACGGAATGCTATTTTTGAGTAACGGATCGATCTTCTAGTGCTATTTCGCGTGATCAAGCATTTTGATGATATTTTTCGAAAACAACATTCTTTCAATGCTGTCCTTGTTTAGGCTACCCGCAGTGGGTACTCTAAAGGATACTCTAAAGTTTTAGAGTATCAATATAGAGTAAAAACTGTTGCACTGTACTCTAAAACGATACTCTATCATTTCTCTCACTCTATATTTAGAGTGGTATAGTGCTTACTCTATAGTGGGCAGTGACAGACCCCACTAGCTAAACAAAGAAAAAAATGCTATAACTCACAAACCAAAAATTCAAATTAAATTTTGATTGCACCATTAAATTCGTCTCAATAAATCTTTCAAAACTAGATCAGACATGGATATATTTAGATAAAGTGACAAGTGGGTCCCATAGTAGATATAATGGATAGATGATATAGAGGATGGATGGGTGCGGGAGAATTGAGTATAGAGGAGATAATCTTGCTGACTAGGACATGTAGAGGATGAATATAGAGGTCCATGAGTGCGGATAGCCTTAGTTCTGGATTCGGACGTCCCGAATTGCTACGGTGCGCAATTCATTTGTATTTGGTAAAAATTATCTAAACTTTGACTAATTAAGCTCAAAATGTTCGTCTCGCAAAGTACAACAAAACTGTGCAATTAGTTTTAAATTTTATCTACATTTAGTACTCCATGCATGTGTCGACATTTTGATGTGATGAGAATCTTCTTTTTGCATAGTGAAATTTAGGGGAAGAAATTAGGAACTAAGAGCATCTCCAAAAGAAGGCTAATAATACTCCCAAAACTAAAATTTGCGTGATTAAGAGAAAAACTACCGGTCCAACAGCTCCCCAATCCTTGCCCAACATTTGGTCGCTCTGAAAAATTGAGCCCGCGCCCCTGGTATGTGCAAACCGAGGGCGCGCCCCCAATCTTCCTCCCGCGCTTGTCCTCCCCTGCTCGCGCCAATTTTCTGGATGTTTGCCGCGCTCCTAGCTCCACCTGCCATAGTAGTGCCCTCCCGTCTTCTCCCATCCAGGTTCGGTTGAAGATGGGGCAAGACAGGGAAGCCGGTTCCCTGCAGGGGCGTGTGGCGCTTGGTCGTGCCCACATGCGGCAGCCGTTGTCCAGCAGCGCCCAGATGAGGAGGCCGATGTGCAGCCCCTAGATGCAGCCGCCCCGGCCGTCAACGCGGAGCTGCGGCCACCCACGTCCGTCGAAGCGCTGATGCGGCCAGCCCCAGCAGTCGACGCGGAGCTGCGGCCGCCCGCGGCCGTCGACGCGCAGCTGCGGCCACCTGCGACCGTCGAAGCGCTAAGGCGGCCACCCCGGTCCGGCGATGGTTTCATGCGGCCGCCTTCCACCACCGCACAGACGCTGCTGGCAGTCCGTCGGTGCCTATATTCTCCAGGCGATTTCAAAATATTTTTGGGTGCAAAATATTGGGGAGCTACTGTTGAGGAAACTAGTTTTTGGGAAATAATTATTCAAGAGAGCCCCCAATACAGAGTGGGGGTTATATTTTTGGAGAACTCTGAGTTGCTCTAAACAAGGCCGCTGTACCAATTTTCCCAATTCAAAAAGCCTGGACCCTGGAGCGAACATAGAGTACGGAAAAGAGCCTACCAGCTGGCATGGAACTGGGATGGGTCAGCCGGTGTGAGTGGAAAGTGACCTCCAGCTGTCGGTCTCTCCCGTCTCCCTCGAAGCCTCGACTCAACTCCTGCTACTTCGCCTCATCTCGGGTCGGACGGACTCATGGCGCCCCAAAGCAGCTGCCGACGCCACGAGGACCAAACCCTAGCGTCCTCCGCTGCCGCTTCCCCTCGTCCCCCCGCATTGGCACCTACGCCTGCGTCGGTGATGGATACGACGACGACGATCGCCGACCTCACAGACCTCGTCCTGCAGGCCATCCTCATCCGCCTCGCCCCCGTCGACATCCTCCGCTCGGCGCTCGCCTGCCACTGCTGGCGCCGCACCGCCATCCGCGCTCTCCCACGCGTGTCGCCCCTCCTCGGCTACTTCTTCCACCCCAAGGGCCCCGCCAAGCCGCCCCCGATGCCGACGTCGGACAAGACCCACCACCCCGCCGTCTTCGTCCCGCTCGACGCCTCCTCCCCGCGCATCTCCCTCGACCTCACCCCGGGCGCCGCCAGCAGCCTGTCCATCTAGGACGTGCTGTTGTTATTCGTAGTTCATTGATTCGTTAGATCGGGTTCGGATCTCAGTGAGCAGTAGACGAAATCGATTTACAGTAGGTGTATGACTACCGCTACGACTGCTGTTAAGTGGAAAAAGGAACGAGTGAAATGCGCAAACCGTCGCTAGGAGCAGCAGCAGTCGATCCGGAAGAAGCGCCGGTGTTGGAGTCGTTCGCCGGCGGAGCCATCGTCGGTGGCGGCTTCCCGTCGCTGGCAGCGCCCCTTCTCTGATCGGGATTAGGGTTAGGAATGTCGGTGGGGAACTGGCTGCGGCAAACCTCGTGCTTTGAGCCCCGGCCCCCACCTCCTATATATAGCGCTGTGCGACGGGGGCCCACCAACCATATTGGGTTGGGCGCCCCCGATCAGGGCGCGAGAACAAGGCCCATTAGGCCGTTGGGCCTAATGACAGGGAGATCAAAACCTAACATTCTCCCCCTTGATCTCTCATCATCTTCTTAGTTCTTTAATTTCATTCTCAAACTTTCGATTCATATTTTTCTTGTTTCTATCCTATTCCATTGCAGATTAGTGCATTGAACTGTTTCATCGTCACAACAATTAGTGCCGTTAGACTAACAGCTACAACACATTTCTCTGTTTTGGAATGAAGTTTCTTCTGGGCCCTTCGTATGTTCGGGAATCATAGGCTTTCCCTTAAACCCATGCCGGCTACGTGTTCTCTGAACACGTTGGGTGGTAAGCCCTTAGTGAGCGGATCCGCGAGCATTTTCTCTGTACTTATATGCTCAAGATTTATAATATGATCCCGAACTTTATCTTTTACAACATAGTACTTTATGTCAATGTGTTTGGCAGCACCACTTGACCTATTGTTGTAAGCATATTGTACCGCTGGGTTGTTATCACAATACAACCTCATCGGTTCATTTATTTCATCAATAACTTTCAATCCGGGTATGAATTTCTTTAGCCAATTCACCTGCCCCGTTGCCTCATAGCATGCTACAAACTCGGCATACATTGTCGAGGATGTAGTTACCGTTTGCTTGGAGCTTTTCCACGATATAGCCCCTCCTGCGAGAGTAAATATATATCCTGACGTGGATTTTCTTTCTTCTCCCGCATAATCGGAATCTGAATACCCCTCTATCTGCAGGGAATCAGATCTTCTATACGTTAGCATGAGGCCTTTCGTACCCTGCAAATAACGCCATCCGATTTGCTTGGTACTCGATTAAGTATGTGAATGGCGGTTTTCAGTGCCTCCATCCATAAACTAATCGGTAAAGTGGAGTAACTTATCATGCTTCTTACCATATCCATTAAGGTACGGTTTCGTCTTTCAGCCACTCCATTCTGCTGAGGCTCCCCCGGTGTGGAGTACTGAGCGACTATGCCATTTTCCTGTAGAAACTTTGCAAACGGTCCAGGAATTTGGCCATATGGGGTATGTCGCCCATAGTACTCTCCACCTCGATCTGATCGTACTATCTTTATTTTCTTATCATGCTGATTTTCAACCTCAGCTTTAAATATTTTGAATTTATCCAATGCTTCCGATCTTTCTTTAATTGGATAAATATAGCCATAACGAGAGTAATCGTCTGTGAATGTTATGAACGAATCATAACCATCCACGCTTTTCACAGGAAATGGACCACATATATCAGTGTGGATGATTTCTAAAGTTCCTGTGCTTCGTTTGGCATTTTTCTTAATTTTCTTGACATACTTTCCTTTGATGCAATCAATGCATTGTTCTAAATCTGAAAATTCTAAGTGCGGAAGAATTGATTCTTTAATTAGCCGTTCCATTCTCCCCCTCGAAATATGGCCCAAGCGACAGTGCCATAATTTCGAAGAGGCATCATCAATTCGCTTCCGCTTCTTGATTACATTCGCAGATGGGGAATCATTCATGTTCTCATCGCATACATTGTTCGCATTTTCATCAAGAGATAATAAATAAAGTTTGTCTTGTCGGAAGGCAAGACCAACACATTCATTATTAACAAGTATCTTACATTTACCATCACCAAAATGGCATTCAATTCTATCATCATCGAGTTTCGAAACACTTATTAAATTTCTACGCAAAGAGGGAACGAAAAGTACTTCTTTAAGTCTAAGTACAAAGCCGTTCTTCAATTCTAGAGATAAATCTCCAATTGCTTCAACATCGGCTTGTACTCCATTCGCAACTTTAATCGTTCTTTCTCCTCTTTGCAAGGTTCTCGTCCCACTTAACCCCTGTAAGGAATTTGCAACATGAGTAGTTGCTCCTGAATCAACCCACCAAGTGGATTTTGCATAACATAAATACAGGGATTCATCTACAAATGTAATAAATTCATCACCTCTTTTCAGTAGAGATTTCAGGAAGTCAGGACAGTCTCTTTTGTAGTGTCCCTTCTTGAAGCAGTGCTTACATTGGTCTTTTTCAGCTCCACCATAGGAGTTGCTCTGCTGATTCTCAGTTTCTTGGGGTTTCTTTCCCTGTGAGGAAGAGGCCTTGTCCCACTTGGGTTTTCCCTGTGGTTTAGAGTTCTTGTTATTGAAGTTCTTTCTTTTATTATCCTTCACAAAATGAGCGGACTCACTCTGTGAGGACTTTATCCTCTCCTCTTCTTGAGCACACATTGAGATAAGTCTCTCTATGCCCCATCTTTCAGGCTGCATATTGTAGTTCACAATGAAGGTATCATATTCTTTTGGCAAAGAAGCAAAAATCAAATGAATTAGGAAATCATCTTCCTTCAAATTCATCTCTTTCAGCTTAGATGCCGTGGTGTTCATCTTCAAGATGTGCTCTCTGATGCTACCGCCAGTATATTTTTCATTCACAAGTTTCTTTATCAGTGAACTTGCAGTGGCCTTGGTAGACCCAGTAAACTGACTCTTGATTTTCTCAAGATATTCTGTGGCAGTAGCACATTCAGGGATTGAGCCCCTTATCTGTTCTTCTATGGTGGCTTTGGCCACCAACAGGCACTTGCGATTGGAGAGAGTCCATTGCCTATGTTCAAGGTCATATTTCATTCTTATCTCAGCATGATCACGCTTTCGAGTAGCGAAATCAGCGTCAGATTCATTATCACCTCTCACCGGGTCCTCTGGCTCAGTAGGACACGGTGAGATGATGGCAAAATCGACCTCTCCCAACGCAAGTTCCAGTTCATATTTTTCTCGCCACACACGGTAGTTTGTCCCGTTGAGTGTGGGGATGTTCGAGATGTTCACAATGCATTTGCCTCCTGAAACCACATCAGAGTAAGTGAGTAACATTTATACATGAAATCATATGCTTTAACTCAACGTTGGTCAAATTGAAACATATAATTCATCTATGCAATAATTTTACATCACCGTTGGGCAGAAATAAAATTAAGGCACAATTTTCATGAATCAAAATTATAATATTGTTATTAACAACGTTGGTCAGAAAATAACAATACTACAATTCATCTTCAATTATTATTCATTTTCCAAAACCAAATTCTCCCGTTGGTTCGAATTTGATAATGAAAATAAATATATCAAGTACGCAGCGGAAACAATAATAAAATTCTCATAATATTATTTTCCAGAAGCACTAAAAAAAATTTCATTATTTCTGAGCAAAAACGTCGTTGGACAAATTTGCACGAAAATTCTTATCAAAATTTCATTCGAATTCATTCAAACATTCATCAAATTTATGCAAAAGAAAATGCTTCTGAAAAAAAATATTGAAAAACTCTTCTTCTTCTTCAATTTGGCCCGTAGGCCTTTCTTTTTCCATGGCCTGGCCTGTGGCGCGCAGCCGGCCCATGCCTCGATCGGCCTGGTTCGGCCCAGCCGCCCCTGGCAGTGGCCCAGCCAGCGAAACCGGCCCACGCGCGGCTCGGCCTGGTTGCGCGGCCCGGTCATCCAGCCTTTGCCGCGCTCGGCCCCTAGCAAACAGCGGCCCAGCAGCAGCCCAACAGCGGCCCAGTTCAGCTGGCGCCCTAGGGTTCAAGCTGCGGCTCAATCTGAACCGTCCATCCGATCCAACGGCTGACCTTCTGTTTCGGTTCAACAAAACGGCTTGGCCGCCGGCCTTTCTCTCAGAAAACCCTAAAGTTCTTTTCCCTGCTCTCAATTCTTCATGGCCGCCGGCCACCACCGGCCGGGGAAGAGGCCGCCGGAGCCGCTCCTCCCACTTCTTCCTCGATGGCCATCGGCCTTTCTTTCATTCACTTCATTTCTTTCTTTTCTCTCTCAGCCATAGCCGAACCAGTGCTCTATGGCGGCCGGCGGCCACCGCCGGGGAACGGCTCGGTGGTCAGCCGCCGGGACTTCTTTCCTCCTCCTTTTCACTTCCTAACTTCTTCACCACCACTTCGATAGGGTTGTGGCCACCGGAAGACAACGGCGCCGCCGGCCGGTCCCCTCGGCAGTGCGCGCGCCCACCGAGGAGTGGACGCGCCGCCATCGAGCGGGTTGGCCGCGGTGCCGCCTTGGCGAGCGCACGTGTGCACCGCATGTTCTCCCATTCGCCAATTCCTTTTTCTTGTGCGCAGGTAGTTCCACGCGACAGCGGTGGCCACATTTTCTCGGTGATTTCATTCCCGCAGCAGGTGGTGGAGCCAGCGGGAGGATGACCAGTCAAGCGTCTCTCCACGCCGAGCCTTTCTTTAGGGTTATGGTTCGGTTATTGTTCGATTCCGAAAAAAAACGAGTTGTTCATTTCTCTATTTCTTCCCCGATCCGAAAACAGTTTACCCGATCTAGGGTTCTTTGTTCATGAACGTGGCTCCGGTACCATTGTTGTTATTCGTAGTTCATTGATTCGTTAGATCGGGTTCGGATCTCAGTGAGCAGTAGACGAAATCGATTTACAGTAGGTGTATGACTACCGCTACGACTGCTGTTAAGTGGAAAAAGGAACGAGTGAAATGCGCAAACCGTCGCTAGGAGCAGCAGCAGTCGATCCGGAAGAAGCGCCGGTGTTGGAGTCGTTCGCCGGCGGAGCCATCGTCGGTGGCGGCTTCCCGTCGCTGGCAGCGCCCCTTCTCTGATCGGGATTAGGGTTAGGAATGTCGGTGGGGAACTGGCTGCGGCAAACCTCGTGCTTTGAGCCCCGGCCCCCACCTCCTATATATAGCGCTGTGCGACGGGGGCCCACCAACCATATTGGGTTGGGCGCCCCCGATCAGGGCGCGAGAACAAGGCCCATTAGGCCGTTGGGCCTAATGACAGGGAGATCAAAACCTAACACGTGCACCTCGGCCTCGTCCTACTCCTGCCTCACTCGCGCCCCAAGTCGTTGCTGCCCCGCATCCTCGCCGTCGACCTGGCGTCGCGCCGCCGCGTCCTGCTCCCGCCACCGCCGCACGACGCGCTGCCTGGCGTCGATCGCTGGCGCCGCGACAGGTGCGTCATCGGTGTCGCCGTCCTCGCGCGCGCGCACCCGAGCAGGCCCACCTTCGACGCCGTCTGCCTCACCGTCGACGGCGACCGCCCGCGCGCCTAGGTCGCGTCCGTCCGCGACGGCACCTGCGCCAGCTGGCGCGCGTTGCCGAGGGCTGAGGGCGTCGTCGTCGACTTCGACCCGTGGTGGTTCGAGGCCCGCTGCGTGCACGCCGCTGGGAACATCTACTGGCACATCTGCAACTCCAGCCGCGTGCTCCAGCTGGATCCTCACACACTGGAGTTCTCGTTCATGCCCGTGCCTGCCGCCGTGGGGGATGGCTTCAACAAGTACCGCATCGGAGAGACGCCCGAGGACGCCCGTCTGTGCATGGCGTCGATCGTGGACGAAGAGAGTCTGCAGATCTGGGTGCGTGGAGGAGAGCCCAGGTGGAGCGACAGGGGGTGGTGCTGGAGAGGGAGATTTGCATGACCAAAGTGCTCGACGACGTTCCTGGGCTTCCCAAGGACAGGATGATGCAGATGCTTTGCATCTGGCTCAGCCACGTGGACTACGCACGCACCGGGAAGGTGTTCATCACTACATGGGGACATGGGCGCTACTCGTTCCATCTGAAGGCCGGCAAGCTGGAGCGCTTGGTGATGAAGGATGGCAAGGAGCACGGAGACCCTATCTATGCCTACACCTTGGCCTGGCCGCCTGAGTTCCTCGCTGCTCCAAGAAACTGACTTTCTGGTATGGTGATTTCCATAGCTTGTTGTTTATAACAAGTTTTGCTTGATCAAATGCTCCATTAATTATTTTTCTTTATTTATGATTATCTGTACGCTCTGATGCATGCTTATTTTGTCATATAGCATCTTGTAGAGGTAGATGGAGCGAATCCTTTTCTTTTTGGATTTGTTATACAGTCATTACTCTCACTTACTCGCAAAATTTTAGAACATGGAAATTAGCACATAGTTGTATTTAGAAATCTTGATGGTCATTAGTTTGGTGAATTGTGTTCCCTCCGGTAGTTGTAGGATGTGGTATATACTTATATTTGGTACAAACTAATTTCTCCATAAATTATATATACTTAGGTACCAAATTTGAAGTTTGTGTTGGACAACGCAGTATTATTCAACACTCCAGATTGACTTCCTATTGAATTGTTGGTAATAATTGTTATTATGTGTGAATTTAAGGAACTGCTTTGGTTATTTCATTTCTCAGTTGTCAGCTTAAACATTATTATTACTGAACCACAAACTCGTAGAGTAGTTCTTTTTCTCTGATGTGGTGCTTGGTTAGAGACAACAGTGGCAGTAAAGCAATAACCATGCTTCTCTAGGTTTTCTGCGAGTAAACTCTTGCCCATTCATGTAATGGGTGACCATTTATTTTAAATTTACTCAATGTATAACAGATGTATAATTTACTTTTTTGCTAATTTCTTTCTGGTTAATGTTTTGCTGTTTTTTTTGTCTTTTTGTCTAGATGACATTGGATGTAGTAGTGACGTTGAAATTCTTATCCTGATCATACAAGAAAGAAGATCCAAATACTGGTTGCCCTCTAGTACATCTATTCCAGCTTTGTTCAATGGTAAATTGAATTCATTTGCAACTACTGCTAGCTGAATTGCTCCAAGCATACTGTACTGTGGATATATAGTAGAACAACTTCTTTTCAATTGTACATGACAAATTGATTATCATGTAGTTATCCTGTAGCTGAACAGTATGTGATATGTGTAGGCATCATAGGTCTTTCCCATGTGTTCTGCCCTGGTGCATCTAACTAATTAAGATATTTGTTTTGCAGATCACATGATGTCTGCAGATGCCATACGGGAGAACAAAATAATGGCAGAAGCAAAGTGGTACTTGTTGATGTTAAGTACAATTTCTTGGCATAGTAATGCTCTGAATATGTAATGGAACATGTTTTTTCATGGGTATTCAAGAGAGTATTGATGATAATCCTACCTGAAACTTACAAGACTCACTTCTTATTATTACTAAGACTGGACAGAGAGAAAAAACTTGCACAGTTCGAGGTAGAAAATCAAACACTTCGAAAGGATAATCTAGTAAACAAAATTCATACCCAACATGCTGATAGTTCCTAGGTCCAAGAGTTGCTATAAATTTGTGAACCACCACAATGTTTTGCTGTTTCGCTGCCATTTATATTTATGAACCACCACACTGGTGCCTTTGTAATTTTCTTACAACCTCTAGAGAAGATGCCAAGTTTGATTTTCCTCTGCATTGTTATTTACTGCCCTGCAGCTTCGTCCCGCCGCCCGCGATTAGATCACACAGTGCCCAGCAATGGAGACGCTGGCACCAGCACTGAAGTTGGCTTCTCCTAGACATCAGGGATCTGGCTGACAATGGTGGGGTCTGCTGTCCAGCTGTGAATGTATCATCCCTGGCACCTACTGAAAAAGTCGCCATCGATCACTCCACTTGCATTAGCAGTGATGGTGGATACTTTGTTAATATAAGTAAGTGACTCCTATTTTATTTTTCAACTGCCTGTTTTTGTCATGTTAGATATTTGATCTAAAAAATATCGAGCACTGTCAGTTCAAAAAAATATATACTGAGCACTGCTGCTAGCCTAAAAGCTTTACTGGAAAGGACATATGAGAATCTTATGAATACTATTGAGGCATTGCCCATTGATCAAGTAGTCTGTTGTATTAAGTTGGAGCTTTTCTGCTGCTAGCCTAAAAGCTTTACTGCTGCTACCACGATTATTTGCCTTGAATATATTCCAATTCCCTGCTGTGTATTGTGAGTCTAATTGAATTCTAGACGGCACTTTCGTTGCCTGTTTGTTGTGCACGCTGCTGTCCAGCCATCCAGTGAACAAGAGCCCGTTTGTTATTTACATGATAAATTTCAAACTGTTCTTCATTGGTCCTTTTGTTCTACGCTAGTGAATAATTATAATTTGAGGTCTGGACTCTGCATTTGATGGCCTAGTCACATACTTAATGGCCTAGTCTTGCCTTGCTCCTCCCGCTCTGCGGCAGCGGCTCCTTTATTTTTTTCACTAATTGATCCTTTGTTTTTTTCTTACCACAGGCTGCTGCTTTGCCCCCAGCTCTAATATTTGATATGAGATATTCTTCACCTATAGTCCTTTGTTTGGTGTGCTGTTGTAGTTGCAGGAATCCTTTGATTTCTTTAAAGCACAGATGTCACAGAAGAAGTTTGTGGTGGCGGTTCAGTCAATCAGTCATCTATGCCTTGTGGTAAGCATACATTCTATAGGATTTTATGTCAGTTTGATATGCTGTTCTTGCCATTTTGTTTTCTACAAATGTATACCATGAGTTGTCTCAAGCACATCTGTTGCTATTTATCTTTGTCAACTGAACTGAATGGCAAGTGCCAAGTGCTAACTTAGCTGAACTGAATAGCAGGTGCCAAACAATATGTATCACCAAAACTTCTTTCATATATTGTCTTTTTTTTTTTGCGAATCTTTCATATGCTTGTCTTAAGCAGCCTTAGCTGCTCATACTGGTGGAGGCCTCAGTTTGTTATTTGAAACTTATGCTTATTTGGTACCGTGATGGTAATGGTACAGGGTGTTGTTACGGCACTGGGTACTGTTCTGCGTCCGACACAAGTTGCAGAGGAGGCAAGCCAAGCACCTGGGCCGCGGAAGTCCAACAGGCCAAGGGTTCAGAACTCGTGTGTGACCGGCCCAGAATGGAAGACGGCGTGATTAGCAAGTGAGCCGCAGTAGTATATGTGCTTTCCCCTTCCCCAAACTCCGATCTGTATTGCTACCCTCATAAATTCTATACCAAGTATCGTGGTTCATAACAGGTGTTGAATGAGCCTTTGGAGAAAGCACTTGGAGAGCATTTCCAATGACCTTGGCTTCACCGACCATACAATTGCTAGGTACAGGCCATTTCGGTTCTTAGATGTGGTTTTGGTCAATTTATTATTTACATGCTCCAGTTGTTTTTTGTTGGGTGCAGGCATCAGGGTGCCCAATGGCCTCTTCTTCCAGGTAAACTGCCACTGGGACAACAATAGTAGTAGTTAAAATACTAGGTTGTGTAGGCATTTTGCAGCATATACTAGGCTTTTTTACAGCCAATTTTCTGGTGCTATTCATGAATAGCAATTATCAGCCATTAAAGTACCTATAGTACGATAACAGTTCTAGAAACTATTGTCTGATCATAAAAAATCAAATATTAGTCTTTGTTTTGTGTTTAGGAACCTGTTTAATACTTTGCTTTTACATAGCAGTTTTGTTCCTTAGAAAAACCTCTAGACCTATGAAAGTATACTGTGAACGCTGTTAGGCACTTCTGAACTTTAAACATCACATATACCTGGGATCCATTTTCTGGTTGCAAGCCAGTTTGGCTTATTTAGCAATTATACCCTTGTTATCATCAAAATCCAATCTCTGATTCCTAGGCAGTTGGAATTGTGCTAACAATTATTTCTTCTTTATGATTCAGGCTGTTGACCAGTGAGAGAAGATAACAGTGACGCAAATCAGCTCGCCTTGGTTTCTAGGTTACTAGTGCTGTGCCATCTTCACTAAAGCTCTTTGTTCCGTATGAGACGGAGTTAATGTAGACAAAACTGCTGCTGCTGAACTTGTCTTTTCACATTTTCGGATTAGATGGCATTCTAAAGACGGTAGTAGGGTGTGCCACGTTATGCTGGTTCCAGGCAAAACAAACATGTGGGTTTGCTTGTCATGAGATATTTGTCCCATTAGACTAAGATGTCATATTGATTGAAGACATTAGGGTGGAATGTCTCCCGTCGTGATGTTTCAGCTGCTGAACTGTGGTTTTGTTCTTCACAAGTACCATCTAGGGAAAAAAATGAGGAGGAACAAGCTGAATGACAGGTAAATCCTAGACATAATTTTTCTGACACTGGAGTATCAAAGATGGATTGCCATGTCATCGACATAACTTTTCAATTGTTTCTTGTGGCAACAGTGTCACATTATCTATATGTCATATATCTATTTTATATTTAACAGTGTCGTGACTTAACTCATGTTTGTGATACATACAGTACAAGCAAATTGTCTGGCATGAATATTTAGAACAGAGACATTATTCGTTCAACAGTACTATGAGATGCTGCATTGTTGAAAGAAATGAAACAGTGAGCTAGGCAATGGTGAGGCCAAGCAGCAGCGACACAATGGCGACCAGTGATGCTTGTGCCCTCGCCATCAGCTGAATTCGACGCTGCTAGATGATCTTGAATGAATGGAAATGATTGGCTAGCTGATCCTATGTGGTCTATGAGAGTTGATATCATTTTATTGTTGAACAAAAACTAGACCCTAAAGTTGCATTCTTTCCCGCGCTAAGAAAGTATAATCTTTGCAAAATCAAATAATTCAGCATATTTTCAAAATAGTTCTTACAAAATAGCATATTTTCAAAGTCGCTAGGAGAAGCCTTTTGGTTTTGGTCTCTCGGTCAATCAAACCCAATTATGAAATACTCATATTACAATATCAAAGATTTGTAATGAAAGCTAGATAACCAGAATTACAGTAATTATTTTTTCTCTGGTGAAGTGGGAATTTGAGATTGAGTTAGTCAGCTTGTGCGCTGAGGGAGTTTGAGTTTGATAGTACCAACAGCTTGTGAGATTGAGTTAGTCAGCTTGTGCGCTGAGGGAGTTTGAGTTTGATAGTACCAACAGCTTGTGAGCTGACAGAATATCTTCAGATGAAGTGGGAAGAAGGCTACAGAGCAGGCCGCAGCCCCACCTGGCAGTGGCAAAGCAGGCCGCGACCCTACCTGGCAGTGGCAGAGAAGGCCCTCAAGTCGGTGAGTGCCTTTCCCGCATAAAGCCAACGGTCACCCCCTTCCTTCCCCTCCCTTCAAAACTCCCGTTTCCCCTGCCCGACGGCCTCCTCCTCCAGTTCTCCCTCGACACCACCCCCCGCAAAAGCTCTCCGCACCAAGAACCTCGCCGCGCCGCCGACCACGCAACTCCAAGAAACACCGCCCGTCGCCCCTTTTCCGCCGTCGACCTAGCCGTTCTCCCGACTCTTAGTCGCCTTCTTTCTCGGATTCGGTCGCCGACAAGCTCGCCGCGCCTCGGCCAAGAACGGACTGCCCGATGGCGAAGGGGCACGAGAGGAGTCGCCGCAGGGGCAGGGCCCCTCGGCTGCCTGAGCTCGTTAGTGAGGGAGTGCCGCACGCGCAGGACCGTGGCGAAGAGGCCGCGCGGCGGGCTCGCCTGGCCGCCATGATCGAGGCCCTCTGGGCGGGGCTGCAGGGGCTCAGGAGGAGTCGCCGCAGGGGCAGGGCCCCTCGGCTGCCTGAGCTCGTTAGCGAGGGAGCGCCGCACGCGCAGGACCGTGGCCAGGAGGCCGCGCGGCGGGCTCGCCTGGCCGCCATGATCGAGGCCCTCTGGGCAGGGCTGCAGGGGCTCGGGAGGCTGCTCCGCTCTTTCTTCGCACGGCGACAGCTCGTCGAGGTCGAGTTGCCGGCCGCGGAGGAGGACGAGGATGAGGAGGTGCCCCTCGGTTGTCCGCGCCAGGGTCGTCAGCGCCAAGGCGGCGGTCTCTCTGTGTTGTACGGCTATAAGCCACCACAGCGTCATAAGCGAGAACCACGACAGCAACCTCCACCTCCTCCCAGCCCTTTGCTGGTATTATTCTTTTCACTTCTCTTCTGTCAAGATCGCGAATTGGTTGAATCTTACGTCGATTTTGTCAAGATGTGATTTCAGAACATGTGGTTCAGTGATCATTGTTCATCAGAGTGGTGTCATTTAGATCATAAGTACACATTTTGTCAATGTCCAAGAAATTGCTACTTCATCAATGACTCCTGCTCTAAATCAAACCTGTTATGAACTAAATGCATGTGTTTCCTTTCCCATATTCCTTTACAATGATGGCAGATTGGGCCTGCATACCACTCATCAAATGTTGTAACAAGAGGTATATATAATTAGGATTGGTGAGGGAAAAAGTCAAAAAGTATCCCAGTAGAGATGACGCTATATCATCTGTGAACGCCAGTCAAGATTATGCTACTAGTACCTTCTTTGTGATTTCTAGGTTCATACAGTGTGGATCTTGTCAACATGTGAATTCAGAACTTAGATTCAGAGTTGTATGTTTCTAGATTCATCACCTTCTTTCTGATTCACACGGCGTAGATTTTTGTCAAGATGTGATTCATAACTTAGGTTCAGAGCAGTATGTTCTAGATTCATCACCACCTTTGTGATTCCTAGGTTCATACTGTGTGGATTTTATCAACAGGTGATTCAGAACTTATATTCAGAGTTGTATATTCTAGATTCACCACCTTCTTAGTGATTCCTAGATTAATACAGTGTTGAGTTTGTCAACATGAGATTCCGAACTTAGATTAAGATTTGCATTTTCTAGATTCATCACCTTCTTTTTGATTCCTAGATTCATACATTTTATAAGAAAAAACAGAACTCTAGGATTCATCCTTCTGCTACCTTTTGTTCTTTTAGATGGTTAAAGGAGAGAGTGTCTCGAAGGATCTGGAAATGCAATACAAGGAATATTGTAGGATCAGAGCGCGTCTTCCAGTTGGCTCGTGTCTTTGCCATATGTGCTTTTTTGAGATGCCACGTCATGACCATATGACAGTTCTTAAGCGCGAGGTGACACTTCTAACCGTTAAATCTAGTCACATTTACTAATGTTCTATGTCTAATTTGAAATTGCTTATGTAGATGATTAAACATTGCAAAGATATGCACCTCGGAATAGGTAAACCGTGCGAAGTTGGTGGTTGTGGAGTCAGAGTTAGCACAAAGCGTGACTACCAATTGCATATGCACTTCTGCCACCCTGATGTGCATTTCTAGAGGTGATTCTTTGCTATGGTAAAACCAAAGCCTTTCTTGATTATATAAAAGGCTGTATTATTACAGTAAGTTGATTAAATCAATCAAAGTTGGCAAGGAAATACACATTCAATTTGTGGTTGGCTCCCCCTTGAAATGATCAAAAAATTGTTGAGGGGCAGGATGAAAAAAATTGCTAAGAATAGTAGTTTGTTAGTAATTGTTGGAATAGCAACTGTATTAGGGACAGTGTATGCATTTGCCTTGACTTTTGGGCTTTGTTGCAGGAAGAAGGAATGGTCTGGATCGAGACCATGAAGATTAAAAAGAGTGCTCAGATGGTGGTGATTGTAAGGAGCAAAAGCTGGATTGTTCCATTTTTGTTCTTCTGCTTTAGAACTGCACTTGTTTCTTTCATGTCAGTCGAAGTCCAGACTCCATGAAGCATCATCCAATAGGAGTGGTGGCCATTCTGTTGAAATTGCTGTAACTCATACATTATGTTGGTTTTGACTGACAGACTTGTTTCGTGGCTTAACTGTCAGTTTCTTAGGCATACAGTACATACTGATGAATGAAAGGAGTAGTTCTTTATCTTGGAGGTGACAAAAAGTTTCACACTGGATTTTGTATTACAACTGAGATAAGCCTTTTTGCTTGGAACATCATGGCTTTTTTTTGTCATTGGAAAGTCACTATGTAGAGAGTTCCACAGCATTGATAGATCATGGATAATTCATGAATTCACAAATGCTCAACAACTTTTTTACTGTTCATGAGTTCCAACATTTAACTTATGGGTTGCGATGATCAGGTTTAGTTCCGCTTCATTCCCTGTAACTTTCTATGAATCATATGATGTTCACTATGCAAAATCAGCTTTGAGTTAATATGTAGTATGCAATCCAACAGTTTGTGAATACACGAATTGCATTTGTAGAAAAAAAATGATGCATTTTGTTCTCCTTACCTGAGTGTGCCAGTGCAACAAATGCTGATTACCACAAGCTTCTAGGGCAAACCTGAAAATTATTGGCAACGTTGGTTTGGGAAAATTTGATGATGTTAACGTGTTGTCTGCATGTTTCCAGTTTCCTGCAACAATCCGGATCAACATGCCCAACACCTTTAGATGCTGTACATTTTGTTTAAGGTGATGTGTCTAGAAAATACAAATCGAGTCTGTGTTCTGCTAATGATTTAGTAGTGCAAGTGTGATAATTCACTGGTGGTACAGTGTATAACAAATTTGTTCTGTTTGGTTATCAAATTTATTAGTGGGATCTTGTTAGTCATTTTGGTTAGCGACAAACACAGGACACATGGACAAATCCATTCCATACCACTGAAAAATTGGCTCAATGTCTTGATGATACAGGTCATTGTGACATCAATGGCATAAAAAGAAAGTGTCTTAGTGGTGTACTCATTCATCAAAGGTATCAAGAGTGAAAATTCCATTCCTCAACCGTTAAACCATTGAGAAAACAGGGTAACTGGCATCGTCAGGGAATAGCAGTACGGCTACAACAGATCTCACTGCAACACTTACGAGGTTATGAAGTATGATATTGATTTCAGCTCTCGTCTTATGATTCATTTGAGTAGGTATATGCCAAATGACAGCAAGCTCAGATGCTTCCAGAGAAGCATGCCATTTGGCAGAACAGTGTAGTCATTGGCCATGGTATACCTGAAGAAACAATTGCTAGCGTTCAGTCCAGATGATGATTCAGAGCTGGGTTTCCGTGGACTGGCAGCGTTTAGCTCACTGCAACAGGCCGAAGCTGTCATTTCCGCCTGATACTGGAAATCATACCAAGAACAAGAAAGACAAACCACTAGCACTTCATCTTCCTCGTCAATGGAAACTAATGCAGACGACTCAGCTCAGCAGTGGCTTGGTCTCTGCTCAAGATTACGACGATCCAATCAAGTATTGCCGACCCATTTTCTCAGCAAATCAGAGGCCTTGAGTAACACCTTCATGATGCTTCCAAATGAAAATACACCCATGAATGGTTCTAGCAGGAGCATACAGCAGCTAGAACTCCTATCTTCCATTTTATATGATGTCTGAGTTACAGCCCTTTCCTTTCCAAAAAAAATAAAAATACAAAAGATAGCAAAAGAAATTCAATATCTAAAACAAATTGCAAAGTTGATCTATTTGCTAAATGCCAAATTCAGCTCCATAAGATTGGGTGTCATCCAAGTGGGACAAGGCCAGTTGGACCAAATCTGAGACACAATTTCCTTCTTGCTGCTATTTTTGAAGTCCCAAACTCCTATATCACGAGTATAATTGTTTAATTGCGTAGTAATTTGATCCATATCATCAGTAAAGTAGACATGATTTGACTTCAATTTTGGGTGTTCTTCAGCACAAAGACAAAGCGAATTGTTGCGCCCAAGAAACAACATATGGTACGGCAAGCTGTTTATTTCCACTAGCTCTTTTGCTTCCACGTCCACTTTATATACTTTTATTTTCAAGGTGCATGCCCGCGATTTCCTAGGGTCATCGTCATCTTCATCCTGTCCCTCTGGAGCATCATCATCCGCATCCTCCCCCTCTGGAACATCACTATCCTCATCCTCCCCCTGTGGAACATCAACAGTCCTCCAAACTTGCAGCAGATCGCCCCATGGAGCCCGAATAATGTACATGCTCTCATAGATCCAATACTTCAACCTGCCAATGATTACTCTCATTGTGACATTGGAGCCAGTGAGATCAAAGGCATGAATTTCTCCAAGTGATTTCAATGCATATAATAGACCATCCATATATACACAATCACTGTAGTTGTTAGAAGAGTCAAGGGCCTATTGGGCCTTAGCCCGTTAGGGTTAATTAGTCGCTTGCTTAGGGGTCAAGTAAGCCTTGCTTGTAAGTCAAGAAATCCTCTCTATATAAGGAGAGCAGATGTATCAATCTAATCAAGCAAGAGATTAGAAGGAAAAACCTTCTCTCTTGCCGGCCGTGGGCAAAGCCCCGCGGCCGGCGTTCCCAGCGCCCCTCACAGCCCAAGCCGCCGTTCCGTCTCTCTCTCACGTGAACAGTACCCGCGCGGGTACTGTAGCGCGCGGGTACTGTAGCTCCGATACCAGATTGTTATCCTCCTCAATCCTCCCAGCCTCGCCGATCATGGCTTCCACCACTGCTGCCGTTCCCCTGACCCTGGAGTCCCTCGCCGCCGTGGTTGCCGAGATGTCCACCAACATGGCGCAGATGAGCCGCAGCATCATCGCCCTGCAGGCTGCGTGGATGGGGCTCACGCAGATGCCGCCTCCGCTGGTTTCGTCGCTGCCCCCGCCACCCCCGCCGCACTTGATCCAGTGGTCGACCTCGCCGTCCCCCATCCCCGAGTGGGCACTCGCCCGCTCTGCGGTGGTGCGGCTACAGGCTGCGGCGCGCGGCCTCCTAGCGCGCCGGCGGCTGCAGGAGATGCGTCAGCCTATGCACGAGGCGACCTTGGCGATGGTCGACCTCAGCTCAGCGAAGCGCGACCTCGCCCCGTGGGACGGCCACCAGCAACCGCGCCGACCTACTGCTGTCTTCAGGCGCGAGCATGGTGTTTTTCCCGCGCGCAACGACCTCCAACTCTGCGGCCTCCTTGTCACCGGCGGGGACGCACTACCTAGCGCCACCGCATTCCACCGCCGGCCGCCACGAGGACGTCTCCGCTGGTCGCTATCGCAACTAATTCCAGGTGGCTGTACCCATGCACCCCTCTCGTTCCGGTGGGCTCCATGGGATCCAGGTGGCTACACACGTGCAGGTCCATCACACGGAGGGTGTCCACCGTATATTTAGGAGTCAAAAATAAAAAGTCGTAGTCTATTTCAGGTCAATAAAATAAGTCGAGATATAAAAGGCTTGTTTTTAGGTGTTAGATTTGTGTCTAGCGGAGTCATCGTTAGTGTCATCGTTAAGTTGCAGCTCGAGGACGAGCTGCATGTCCAGGTGGGGTGTAGTGTTAGAAGAGTCAAGGGCCTATTGGGCCTTAGCCCGTTAGGGTTAATTAGTCGCTTGCTTAGGGGTCAAGTAAGCCTTGCTTGTAAGTCAAGAAATCCTCTCTATATAAGGAGAGCAGATGTATCAATCTAATCAAGCAAGAGATTAGAAGGAAAAACCTTCTCTCTTGCCGGCCGTGGGCAAAGCCCCGCGGCCGGCGTTCCCAGCGCCCCTCACAGCCCAAGCCGCCGTTCCGTCTCTCTCTCACGTGAACAGTACCCGCGCGGGTACTGTAGCGCGCGGGTACTGTAGCTCCGCCGCCGCTCCCTCGACTCTCTCCTCTCGATCCCAACAACGACCATAACAGTAGTCTGTGCCATATGGCAGCCAGGTCCACTTGTCATCTCCTGCTCTTGCAAACGAAAGCTGAAAAAATGGTTTGTGAATGAGAACCACAATGTAGCTTCCCGTGGATGGATCAGGAAATACAAACGCTTTGAAGTAGAGGTCCTCGCGCAGAATGTTGGGAGCATGTAGTTCGGCCCAGTAAAATTCCTCAGCAGTATGATATGACAACTCATACTTGTTGATAGTGCTTGTGGCATCAAAGATGGGCTTCACATGCTCAATGGTGATCACTGAGGGCAGAGCAATCTGTTCACCAGTGATGGGATTGACAAGGTGCAGCTCGGACCTCTCATCCGCAGTAATCAGCCAGCCATTGGAGGAACCGATTAGCGACCTACTACGGATGGGTGGTTCGGGCAGAGTTATCTTGTAGGCCCTATTTTCCGCAAGGCTGTATAAACAAGCAACATTTTCACCAGCAGATTTAGAAGTATAGAGTAGGCATGGTGTCTGAGACTGTTTGTTCTTGCCCAGGTTGCGCAGGCATGTGTAGGCTGAATGCCAGGACGAGCAGACTGAGCCTGCTCGTAAAAGGTCAGGGATCTCCAATGTGGCAAAGATGCTCATCAACACATCCTGCGGCAGCTCTGGCAATGTGCTGACCTCAACCTCCAATTCCATCAGTGGTTGCTGGAAATGCTCACCTTTTCGCAATTTCTTCAGCAAAAAACTGGCAGTGAGACGGAGCTGCTTAGGCAAGATTGTGAAGAATAGACTCCACAGATCTTTGGGTTGCAGAGCTACCACACCACATAGGCTGCTCATCATTAGAGCTCTGCTACAGGTCGCCATTGGAAGAGATCGGGCGAATCCCTCTTGCAAGGTGAATTGCTTCTGAAGGAACACTTGCAAAGCTGCAAATCTTGGATGGAGCAGATCCTGGTTGGTTGCACTTATATAGATGGCTAAACAAGGCCACGCTCCAGAACTCCCGATCCCAGTAGGTGACCACTGACCAGAAACCAGAATCCAAGACCGACACCTTTTTGGATTTTGTTGGATCAGGACCGCTACGCCGTCCGGGAAAAAAAATCGGACTTCAAATCGATTCCATCCCGGATTTGGCTCCTCAGATTCTCAGTCAGTCGAATTCCGACCCCAATTCAGGCACAAACCAAATAGGATACTAACCGGCCAGAGGCAGTCCAGTCCGACGAGGGAATTTGGTTGGGGATGTGCTCCACGCTGGCGGTTGAGTCGGTGGTGAGCTGAGAGAGTCAGCGACGCTCTGCGGCGGCGTCGGGGCAACCGCGCTACGACGGCGCGAGCGTGCGTCGGCGGCGAGGGCCCCCCGGCACGCTCCGCAACCACGCGAACGAGGCACGCCCGTCCGATGCTTGAGATGGGAAGCAGCGAGCAGTGGGAGGCGTGAGTGCCGGCTGTGGCGGGAGTGCTGGCGGCGGACGGATTTGGGGGGGCGCGACTCGAGCTCGAGCGTGACGAACACCAACGGCAGCGGAAACTGATAAATGGCCTTTCGATGGTTTTCTAAAGAAAATGTAATTTTACTTTTTTTAATAGAATAAATTGCACGGCCAGTCAGCACTCTCGCCACGGGGTGAAATCGCATGGTTGCAACTTGCAAGTGTTCGGTGCGAACTATATCTACCATGCCCTCCTACATACATATATGACATGGATAGTTGCCACATGTCCGGTGAACACGATCCAACCGATTTCCTCGCACGTCGGCATACGGCTTCGGTTGCCTCCCGTGCCCGCTGCTTTTCCGCCTTCACTATGCACGATTAGAAAGACTGGACACGTGGCAACTATTCATATGCAGGGAGGCACGTGGATATAGTTTGGATCGAATTTTTTTCCTCCAGCAGTAAGCTGGCGCTCGCGCTAGGGTTCGTGTGAAGGGCGTGGTGACCTGGGCCAGGTGGGCTGGGCCGAGCGAGCGCTGGCGCTGCGGCTCCGCGCATGGGCCTGCGCGAGGCTGAAGCGCGAGCTGGGCCGGAGGGAGGAGCAAGGGGAGCTCAAGCTGGGCCTTGCTGCCATTGGGGCCGAAAGAAGAGCGAGCTGGGCCACCAGCTCGAGTGGTAGAGGCTGGCTGGGCCTGGGAGAGAGGGCGCCAGGAGGCTGGGCTGGGCCCGTGCGTGGAAGGAAAGGGAGGAGGGCCGGCTGGGCCAAGAGGAGAGAAAGAGAGGTGGGCTGGTGAGGAGAAAAGGAAAAAGGATTTCCTTTTATAACCCAAGGAATTCGAAAGGGATTGAAAAGAGATGATAGAAATTCAAAAAGGATATAAAGGAGATTTGCTATGGATTTGTGACTCTAACAAACTCAAACCCTAACACCAACTCATGAAGGCGGACACACTCCTACAATCAATTCTATATGAATGCAACAATTTATTTAGTAAACCCTCCTTAGTTTGACCTAGGTTTGACCTAGCGACTACATGCTTCACACATTACAGGAAAAAATTTAAAAAGCTCGGATTTTTAGTTGCTCAAAAATCCGGGTTGTTACAGTATAAAATTAAGGGGGGCGAATATTGAGTTGTGCTCTATAGTAATTTGATTTGCCGCTTAGCTGCCAAAGCATCAATTATAAATTTAGGACTTAACAACTGTCCAAGCGTTGTTGTCAACATCTCGATCAAGTCTTAGTTCAGAATATCAACAGAATGCACGCTAAATTAGATAACCACTTCGTTCTAGCAAGCCTGTTAATTAGTACCCGGCATTTGATAGAACAGAAACGGCATCTGCTGACCAGTGCAAAAACCGATTGAGGTAAATATCGTGATTTGGCAACTCGCTAAAATATATGGCAAGTGAAAAAATAAACTCTCTCCAAGAGTTTGTCATTTGGACTTGGTAAAATAAGAAGAGGTCCGCTAAGCGAACGAAGAGCCCCGTTAAGAAACGAAGAGCCCCGCTAAGAAACAAAGAGCCCCGCTTAAATTTGCACGTGAAGCCGGATGCGCGCTCGTGCTCAGCGCGCAAATATGCGCGTGGAGGGGAGAGATTTGCCAAGTTGCTAAAATTTGTCAAGTTGGATGCCAAACTGTTGGAGCACAATTTTTTCTGTTTTACCAAAAATAGATGGATACCAAGTTAATTTGGCAAACTCTTGGAGATGTGACCGTAAAAGAGGAGCTGCGGAAGTCTGACTTACTGACCACACAAGCTCGTCCCAGCGGCTGCCTAGCGAGTACCCATATTAGTGGGCTGCTTCATCTGCATGTAACCTTGCTTTGTGAATCTAGCTGGTGCTTCAAAATATGTCGCAGGCAAGTAGGGGCCGGAGCCCAGCTTCAGCTAGCCTCTACGTAGCTCTGCCCCTGCAGATAGCCTTTCTCTCTCGTAAGGTTTCAGGGAGACTGCAGGAGTTTGAGATCTCCGAACATTAAATCCACCCTCTCAATGTGAATGAAGAATAACGTATTCCCTGGTGCCAGCTCTTCTTCCTCAGAAAAACTGAGTGCTTTTTTTATGGTCATGTACCAAATAGGGTTTTCCAACAAAAAAAAAACAAAAAAAACTCGACCCGTGGGGGTAAGATAGCCCCGAGTATTGTGTTTAAGAATAAGATCTTCTCACGTAGGTTGAGAAATTCTTCGAACCTCAACCTCACCCATACACAGCGGCACCGTAGCTCCCGTGAGACTAGGCTGGCATTATACCTGTGCTTTGGTGTGGGGCAGACGAGGGGATTTTTTCAACGCGCAGATAAACTGCGCCTCCTCCAGCTAACAAATCTGCCTCGGAGTGGGTTCGAACTCTGGCTGGCAGGGTGTAAAGCGCACAGCTATACTAACTAGACTAGCGTTCGCTTGCCAAATAGGGTTTTCCAAAGAAAAGGATTGATTAAAAAGGAAAATTATAAGTCCTTCTGACTTTTCTACATAATCTTTTATTACGTACGTAGACATAGCCTATATCTATGAGCATAACAAAACAATATTTTTTTAAAAAAATAGAACAATTTATAATTTGGAATGGAACCAGTAGAATCAAGCTTCAGCTCCTTTTCGTTGCTATATATTATTAACCCGACCCGACTACAAAATTCTTGGTTCCGCCGCCGGACAAAGAAGATAAATCCATCCAGTTCATATTCATCAGAGAAGAATTCAATCAAAGAACTCAAAATGGCAAATCATTTGGCACATTTAATTGCTTGCCTGGTTACACCAATTAACAAGGCTATTAGTACTACAACCGAATGCTCTCTCGCTAGTGACTATTAACATATCATGGTGTCTTCAAGCCAGCGGCGCTGGCACCAGGCTGCAGAGCAAGGCGGCGAGCAAGGTCACGTTCCGGTCGGCGAGGTTCCTGGCGTACAACGGCGACGCCGGGAAGTCGAGCATGGCCCTCGTGCACCCGTCCATGCCATGGAGCCCGCCCGTGTACCCCGCCTTGAGCTCCGCGGCCCGGTCGTCGTCGTCGCAGCCACCGCTGGCCAGGGCTAGCCGCAGGTCGTCGGCGACGCGCGCCATGGCTACGCGGGCGCTGCCGTAGCCCACCATGCAGTTGCCGAACGCGGCCCTTTCGTCGTCCGCGGGGACCGCGCCGCCGTCCAGCAGCGACGTCGCCGCGGCCACCGTGGCCGCGTACGCGTCCAGCGCGCCGCGCACGGCCACCGCGGCGTGCCGGGTGACCGGTAGTGGCACTGTTACGCCGCCCGCGCTGCCGCGGAGCGTGCAGAGGCAGAGCTCGAGCATGTGCCGCGTCCCGGAGACCGCGCCGCATGCCTGCTGTGCGGTCATGGACGGGATGCGAGGGCACCGGCTGCTGCGGCTACTACCGACGACGCCGCCATCTGCGCCACCGAGGGTGACGATGAGCACCGAGAGGAGGAGGAGGACGAGGAGGGAGAAGAGAGTGTGGTGGGTGGTTCTAGCTTTGGCGGCCATGGTCGTCGTTCGTGCTGGGCGTGAGAAGCTAGGATCGAAGGACGTGTTCGTCGAGTGCCGTACGTGGCCGGAGATAGAGCTGCCGGTCGGCGTGTATTTGAAGGGGCCGGGAGCGTTTCTTTGGTAGTACGTACGACGCCTGCTGCCTGCTTTGCTTGCTTGGCGAATTGAAACGGATGCATGGCAGCTCAGCTAGGTTGGTGGCGTGCGAGGAATTACAGGTCATGTCATTTTCTTATCATAACTGACGTCCGTTTTTTTACTTTAACCAACTTTTGGTTGTGCACTTATGTATATGCATATATGTAAAGAAATAGGAGTATAATGAATTACTGCTAAAACAAATCAGAAGTACTGCGTGGGTGTGGCAATGATGAGCTAAGCATGTGACTGTGACACACTAGTAAAGCTAGGGCTGGACACAGCAATACATTGTTGGCGCCGGCTGCCGAATTGCAGCTCGACGGCGATCGGCAACGGGCCGGCGAACGCGCTCACGACATCGCTCACGCACGCACACACGCGAACACGAGGAACATGAAGACACAGTTTTGCGCCACACAATATTGCGACCTTTTCCGTTTTTTTTTCTTGCCTTTATTCCACGGTGCTTACACGATCTGAGATCGCCACGCCCGCTCACGCTGCGTCGTGCCCGCCTAAAGCACGAGAATGTTTCCTGCATGGCGTGGCGAGGGACCTGCTGGGCCGCACCGTGAACGCAGCACTGGGCTTCTGGCCTTTACACCGTTCAACACATGCAGCTAGCTAGTCTTAGAATGTAAACATGATCCTAACATGCATCTACGTATTTACATCATGATCAAAGTGTGCACGGGATTGAGTTCAACATACGTCTGGGTTTGGCTCGGTTCAGTGAAATTCATTTAAATAATATAATCTGATCATGGCTCGAGCTTTTTGCTGGCTTAGATAGCGTTTGACTGACTGACAATATGGGATGGAATGGACCCATCTCAGTTTTGAAGGACGGAATCATTCCTGTTTTATATTTAGTTTCGAGGACTAAAAAAAATAGAACGAGACATTCACAAATGGGCCCATCTGTCAACAATTTTTTTCTTTCTTTTTTTCTCTCCCTCTTTCCACTCATACCTGCACCGGATAGTGTCAGAAGTAACGAGGACGGAGGACCCACGCCACGTATCTCGCACCACCACACTCCGCAGTCTGCGCCGCCACACGTGCAAATCCCAGCGTTCCCGCCTGCGCACCGCGCCTCCGCCCGTGCGCCTTCGTTGTCTACCCCCACGCCCGCAGATGGCGTGCCTGGGCCTCGCCGGTGGTTCCATCCTCTCTACCCAGTGGCGGAGCCACCGTCCAGCCACCCCGGGTAGCCGGCCGGGCTTGCCAAAGTTTAAAAGCAAATTTTCTTTACATCCATGTACAATTCTGTAATTTTATAGCTAAATATTTTTACATAATGAGAATCGCCCAGGCTCCTAAGAGCTTCTGGCTCTGCCACCGCCTCTACCCCCATGCCCTCAGGTGGGGTGGGGTGATCCTCTCCTTGCTGATGTCTGGTTTTGAGGCATTGGGTGATAGGTCAAGCCTTGAAAGAAATATAATGCATAGATGCATGGTGAGTTTGTCCCTCAAATCAAGGGCACGGACTTATCCCTATTCATGGTGTCACTCACCTTCATCGACTTGAGGCAAGGGTGTCAGGGTGGGCACATTTACGCCGAAAACTGAAAACCAAACCGAGTCGAACCGAATAGTCGGTTTTTCGGTTTGGCTTCGGTTTTTGGTTCCAAGAACTTCGATTGTCGGCTCATTGTTTGGTTTTTATGCAGAACCAAACCAAAAAACTATCTAAACCAAACTGTGTGCGACCTCGATCGAAGTTGTGCGTGTTGTTCGACTTCCTCTTCTTGCGTCTCTTATGAAGCCCACCTCACATGAGCCCACCTCGGCCCACCCTGACATACGAAGCCAAGCCACCCATATCGCTAGGCCACCCTCGACCCAAACCTTATCTGTAGATAGCAGATGAGGGCAAGGAGCAGGGTTCGACAACACGCGGCGCAACGCATATGCAAACTGTACTGGGCCTAGGGAACGAGTAGGGAGCAGGTTTATTTGGAGGCCTGACATGTTAAACATTAACAGAGGTGGCGTCTCTAAGATTATGGCCTTTGTTAAAAGCTAACCGAGGAAAATTCCGATCTCATGATGGCTACGGGGTTATGCAGACTTTCAATTTCTTAGCATGGCTAGTACCGGTGGTGCCAGATTGATGGTCTTCATGATCATCTTCGACGAAGACACAAACGATGCTCTTTCAATGCATGGGATGTGTCTAGGTAAGTTCTCGTGGTGTTGATCATGCGGTGTTTCCAACGTTTGCGGCCCGCCATTTGGATGATTGAAGGGTGATGCTCTAATGATGGTCATTAGTGTCACTGAGTTTTGACATATTAGAACTAGACAGTCCTCAAGGGCATGGATTGGAGATGAACAATATCATTAGGGGATCTAGATTTACTTTCATGTATCCTTTCTATTGTCTAGAGACTTAATACGAGAACGTTGCTAACTGACACTTAGGCATTTTGGAGCAATCCAATTCTCTTGATTTTCAGGTGTCGATCAGCGCACGATTGAATATCTTGTCGTTCAATTAGCTTGATTAAGATTTAGGGTTCAGTGGCCTTCCTTCTCCAACTCCGCTGGGTGTATACAAGAAAAATTTAGGGGGACAAAGGATGGACCAGTGGTGGTGGCAGGCACGGCGGGAGACAAGGCGGCGGCGGTACCACCGGTTGAGTGGTAGGGGAAGGTGGTTGGGCAGAGCAATGACAGGAGAGTCACGGTGATGTTCCGGTAATGGTAATGTTGCGGTGTGGGTGTCTGTCCACCCAAAGGTTCCATGGTGGGCGCGACGCCAGCCCAATTATCCCCTCCCATCCGCTCGGAAGTTTCTAAAAAAATCCTCTTGTCCAGTCACTCCTACCCTCTCGCCCACTTGTTCCTATCTGCTCCAGCACCACCGCCGCAAGCCAAGAGGCACGAACACGCCAAGGGAAGCCAGCAAAGATAATTTGGACAAGCAAAAGCGATGCCCCTATCACGGCCAACATGGCTTTTCCGGTGGGCTACTCAAAGCTGGTGCTCCCGAAGCAGCTACTCCACCTCCTGCTGCTGGGGTACATCCCCCGCTTCCTCCTCTGGGCGTTCGACGCCGTGGCTCTTGGTGACCTACTAGATCTTGGGGATGACCACCAGGCGCTGCTATAGGATGACACGACGCGTGGCTGCCCTCTCCCAAGCATGCAGCTGCTACCTGTCTGCCGCGTCACGGAGTCGCCGGGCCGTCGGGCCGCTGCCTGCAAATGCCACTAGGCCGTTGCCTCCAGCACGCCAACGAGACTCCATTCTTAATGCAACTGCCCCTAAAAATGGATACATTTCTAAAGGTGGTTTTCTTAATAGAACCACCCCTGAAAATGGATCTTCAGAGGCAGTCACGGAGCTACAGTGCTCCCCGGCGCGGTTAGAGGCGGTGTGCTAGTTGAACCGCCTCTGATAGAAAAAAGGGTGGCGTCGCTGAAAATCTTTTCTGTACTAGTGAAGCACATGTTGCAAGTGCATGTTTCAAGTGTTTCAAATGTTTCAGAGGTATGCTGCAAGTGTTTTATATGGATATTGCATATGTTGCAATGGTAATACACATCTGTTGCAGGCATCTATCCCAAATGTTTCATCTGTGTTTTCAGACGTATGTTGCAAGCGTATTTGTCTGAATGTTGTATATGTTTCACACATATGTTGTAAGTGTTTTATCTGGATGTTGCATATGTTTACAATGGTTTTCAAGTATTTTTCAGGTGTTTTTGTAAGTATTTTCATGCATGATTCAAGTGTTACATCTGTCTTAAGATATATGTTGCAAGCGTTGCATCTGAATATTTCAAAAGTAGATCGGGTGTCGCACATTGCAATGTCACCCGCCTACTGCAGCTGCTAGAGAGGGCGTGAGGGGTCGAGCAGGGCGCAATGCCACGTGAGGTTGGGTAGGGGGCACAGACGCCGCATGGGGTTGGGTGGGCGCAGACGTCGTGTTTGGCTGGTGCAGGGGTGGAGTGTAGGCGCAGGCGTTCGGACGCGCACGTCCGTCAAGATGTCTGGGCACTGGCACTACCGTTCCAGCAAAGTCAGGTTAGCTTGGGGGGTGGAGGTGGATCCGGTGGCGAGGAGCCACCAGAGACAAGGTAGGCAGGCATGGTGGGGGTGTTTCGCAGGAGACACCATGGATGACTGGAGGTAGAAGGAGACCGGAGGTAGAAGGAGACGGGAGGTAGAGACTGACCATTGGATTTGCATCCAATGACTGAAAATAAAGAGTGAGTACACTAAAAAAATAAAGAGTGTCCAAACCGGCTTAAAATATTCGATTGTGGGGTGGACAGCTTCCCTAAATATAAACAGGTATATAAATTATTTGTCGGTTGAATGAATTCCTTCCTTTAGCGGCGGTGTAGCTAGCTGATGTCTCGCAGCCGCGTGAGGCGCGCACGCAGCGGCTGCTTCATGACTGTGAAGAACCCGAGGTGCGGCACTGCGGCCGTAGGTCAACGCTGAGCTCGCCCTCGGCCTCCGCCCACTCGAACACCCTCACGAGATTGGCGACGAAGTAGCTAAGATGGAGCACGGCGACGCCCATGTCGGGACTCGGGACACATCCTCCGGCCGGCGCTAAACGGCATCATCCTGATCTCCCCAGCGGCCGCCACCAGGCTGACGCCCTCGCCCTCGCCCTCGCCGCCGGCCAGGAACCTCTCCGGCCGGAACTCACGCGGGTCGGTCCACACCGTCTTGTCACGTGCCAGCCACGCCAGCGGAAAGTGCATCGCCGTGCCGGCGGGGAGGCGAATGCCGTCCAGCAGCCAGCACGACATGGTCCTCGGCCATCACCTTGTCAATTGTATAACACAAAGCTTATAAGCTTGCATGCGTGATGATTGAAAGCAATGACATTTGATTGTTTAGAAACTTTCACTACTGGAAAACCGAGATTTGCCTAGTGTTTAATGGTTTGCCTAGTGCCAACCGTCGGACACTAGGCAAAGATCTTGTTTGCCGAGTGTTAAACCCCGGAGCACTCGGCAAAATAAAGGCACTAGGCAAAATAACGATTTGCCGAGTGTCGACACTAGGCAAAGAAATCCACTCGGTAAATGACCATTTTGCCTAGTGTCAATACTAGGCATACAATCACACTCGGCAAAGGCTGCCGGAGGGCAACCGCCGTTACCGTTTTGCCGAGTGTCTTCCGTTAACACTCGGCAAAATTAGAACTTTGCCTAGTGTCTCCGGACGACACTAGGCAAACTGGACAGTTTGCCTAGTGTCTTACAAAGACACAAGGCAAAATATTTTTTCTTTTTTTTGATTTTAGCTTCCAATTTTTTTCTGTAGCTTTCCTACTATACCTTGACCAACATGTTGAAAGTTGGCATAATTTTATGAAATTTTGCTATATTTCTTTAGTTTATTTAATTTCTTTGAATTTTTTTGACAAATGCAAATTTGAACTGCAAGTGTGACGAATAATGGCAATTCATGAATGCAAAAATGATATTCATGTTAGTAAGTGTTAGTTGAGGCCGTATCCAGAAACAGACTAAAAATTTCACACATCTTCACGTCGAGACATGACCACGAACTTGCGAGCAAATAGTTTTTAAATTCTATTAAATGAAAACGGAGTCTGAAATTCATGAAACTTGTCGACAAGTCAAGATATCGCATGCGGGTGCCATGATAAAAATTTAAAAAGATTTCGAGCACATCGTCACGTATGATGCTTAGAAACCCTAACATCTCCACATGTGATCATGTGGAGATGTGTGGAGATGGCAAGAAGCATGGGCGGTATTGGATGGGTGATGGTGTCATCGACACGTCCTCTACTCCCACCCTCTCCCAGATCCGAGCACGGAGCACGAGCGCAAGCCCGGCCATACGTCCACGGCCAACCACTGCTTCGCACCTTGTCATCGAACTCGAGGTAATTTCTGTTTTATTCGTTCACTACAAGAAATATGTGGCTTTTTGACATTTTTAATATGACAACTAGTCATAATGTCACTATATCATCCAGTTTTATGACGTTATGATTTAGGCACTTTGACTTAGTGACAATAAAAAGTTGTATGTCACAAAAAACGTCATACAGCTAGTCCGCTTTTATCCAATGACGATATTTGCTATGTCACAGAGGCATTTTCTGTGTCACAAAATCTAATTTACAAATGCCATCAACATATGACAAACATTGTGTGTCACATTGTGTGTCACTAAAAGTAAAAGCAAGATGGCCTATCAAGAATCGAACTCACAAACCAGAGGAGTCCAGAGATATGTCTTCAGTCTTCACCACCAAACTACTGAAGCGTTTATGTGTGCACTATCTTTTAAATCACTTGAATTCACGGAGTCTGTTCCAGTGAACACTGCGCAGTACGATCGTTATAGGATTTTAACACGTGGATAATAACCAAATTAATTTGTGAAGGTCCGTAATGCATATTAGCATGGGTGTTTTTAGTCATGGATGGATGCTCCGTTAATATTTGAGATATAGGAACGGAGATTAATTATTTGGCCGGTCAAGGAAAGAGGTACTGGAATATTATATTCAAGTTTGTTGTTACGGGAACAAAAAAAATGCGTGAGCAGGTTACGTATATATTCTGTTGCCCAAGATCAGACATGTCCATTATATATGTTATTATGTTTGGATAAGCCATCCAAGCTTCGATCAAAGGCCCAGTCAATTATCGACCCAAGTCAACGTCGACGGTCAACTACGAATTAGCTGATCAACCAAACTGTATTGGAGAAATGACCATAACAAAAATTTATATATCTTGATATGTTCTAAAAATTATTAGTTGGCGAATATTCCATTTAAAATCATTTTCTTTTCCAAAATTTTGTTTTAAGTTCTCATTATTTGAACTTTAAATTTTGAAATTGTTCAAATGAACTCATATGGGGAAATGACTGAAAGCAAAGTTCTAGATCTTAATGAGGCCTAGAACTTTGTTGTTGACAAAATTTTCATTTGAATTCATTTATGGTCCTAAAATTCTATCTAGGGTCCTTATATATTGAAATTCAATTGTAATAATATCTAAAATTGGTCAGAAAAATCTATAAACTTGCATGACAACATGATTTTAGTTTATAGTCATCCCAAAAAAATTCACAATGATTTTAGTAAAGTGGAAGTACGCATTGTTCACAAATAGATAGATCTCACACATAGTTATATGACCAAGTGAGAGATGCTTCAATTTATGAAGGATGTATAGTCCCACTTTATTGAAATTGTGTGAATTTTTTATACAAAGCTTATGGACACAAAATATGTTGTCATGTCAGTTTGTGGAACTATGTGACCAAATTTAGTTATTATTTTAATTATCCGTTGAATTACCATAAAATAAATGTAATAATATCCAAACTTGGTTTGGAAAATCTACAAACTTGCATTTTAACATGGTATTGGTGAATAATCATCCCATTAAAATTTCAAATGATTTTGACAACATTGTACTGCACATTGTTCATAGATGAGTATATCTCATAGATAGTTATGTGATTACACAAGAGATGTTTATATTTGTGAAATATGTATAGTCTCGCTTTGTTCAAAAAGTCGAATAAAGAAATGAATAAAATAAAAGTTATAGATACTGATGAGTTCTACAATTTTGTTGATGACAACTTTTTTATTTGAAATATTTTACTATCCCAAAAATCTATTTGAATTTCTCATATTTTAAATTTTAAATTTTGAATTGTTAAAAAAAGTTGGATGGAGAAATGACCAAAACAAACATTATAGATCTTAATGAGTTCTATAACTTTGTTGTTGACTACTTTTTCATTTGAAATCATTTACTAGCCCAAAATAATATTTGAATTTGTCATATTTTGAATTATTCATTGCACAAAAGGAGAGCCACTGACTGGGCCTTAGTCCTAAAAACGTGGCCTAGCCTGGGAATCTCCTTCTCCCACATGGCAAACTCGGCCCGTTTTGGCTTTGGACAATCAGAGCCATCAGATCCGTATCGACGGCCGAGATCACACAAGCAGAGGTTAAACACCCACCCAGCCAGCGTCCCCTTCAAACCCTAGCTCTTTCCCTCCCCTCCTCTTTCCTGTTGGCAGCGGCGGCGCTAGCTTACAGCCCCCAAGCCAGGCTCCAGGCGGCGCTAGCTTACAGCCCCCAAGCCAGGCTCCAGGAGTTCGACGCCATCCAGGCCCTCGCGCTGGAGCACACGTTAGGCACGACGGCGACCACGGTGCTGCGAGATGGCCAGCTTCGCTGGCAACCAGGCACGCGAGGCCATGGTGCGGCGAGATGGTCGACCTCGCTGCGACATGGACGGCCGGATCCGGCGTAGGACGCATGGATCCAACACTTGGTCGGGCTCTAGCGACGGTCTTAACGGCCACCGGTCTGGCTCCCTGCTCACTCCCTCCACTTCCTTGCATCCCGTCCATACTGCACTATTGATATGGATTTGTACAGGCGCCGAGGGTACGTGCGTCAACATTTTGATCATCTTATGAGGTCGGATTGCATATCTTAACCAGTACTTTTGTCTTCCATGTTTGCAGTTTGGGGATTCAGAGTGAAGTAGCAGAATGAATGGTTTTCAGGTAACTTCCGTCCTGCTTAATAGTTCTGCTCTTTCTGTGCGATTTGTATACAGCTCGTGCCCTTGTGATATATGATGTGTTCTTTAACCTTTATTCGAGTTTCTGAATCTAATTAATTATTCCCACATTAATGAGCAACATTAACTATTGTCATTCCTTACACTACATTTTTTAATCTAATTAATATCTGGGTCTAAGATTGGTTCATTCCTACTGCTCTCGTATTTTTTCCAGGAACCGGCTCTGTCTGCTACGGCACCTCCATTTGGAGGAGCAGGCTGCAGCTCCGAAGGTAAACTGGGGAAGAGCGCACACACTATGGCACCCATGGAGTTCATCGATTGCACGTCACCACGGGATTGCTGGATTCCAGGAACCCCTTCAATCTCCAGCAGCTCAGATTGGTGAGTAGCAACTGATTGCTGTACCTACACTGCCTACATGTAGGCCCTGTTCTGCAGGTCATGTTTCGGCTGGTTTCAGCTTGTTTCAGCTTATTCTCTCTCACAGAACACTATTGAATCAGCCGAAACCAGCCGGCTTTTCCACCAGCCGAACCAGCCCGTATTCTTTTCTTGCAGCATTCTGTTCATCTGTTGCAGATTGCAGGTATTTTATTTAACGCATTGGTTGTGTTTTTAGGGCCAAGGATGATGTACTATGTGGCATTTCTGAGGACTAAAAGCTCGAGTTGGAGCGGCAGGAGGACGAGCTTAAGACGTCGATCTGTATTTTAATATGTGAAATTTATGACTCACTTCTGTTGATGTGAATTTGGCAATGAATAACCAGATGTACTGATCATGATGTAAGACCTGGCAATTGGTGGATATGATGTAAGACCACGGGCCTCTTCACCCTTGACAATCGTCGTGATCAGCTTGTTGTGAACTTTGTTAAGAAATTTGGTTGTGCACTTATGAACTTGTGAACTTGTGGCACATTTGGACTTTTGGTATGAACATGTGATATATGTGAACATGTGGTTCTTATTTATGATTCATGTGATATATTTGTGCTGTTTGAATATGATTTATATTTGTGTCGCAAATGGAATAATCAAAAAAAAATTTAGCTTCTGGTTACTTTGCCTAGTGTCAGGGGTCTGACACTAGGCAAAGGGGCCACACGTGGCACACCTGGGAATAGGCTTTGCCTAGTGTCAGGACACTAGGCAAAGTAGGCAGTTTGCCTAGTGTCGGAGGCCTGACACTAGACAAAGCTTGGTATATTTGCCTAGTGTAGGCGGCCTGACACTAGGCAAAGTTGACATATTTGCCTAGTGTCGGACGCCTGGCACTAGGCAAACCTTGCATATTTTGCCGAGTGTCAGACCTCCGACACTAGGCAAAACGTCCGTTACGATTTCCACCGTCAGTGGAATACTTTTGCCGAGTGGTGTCCTTGACACTAGGCAAACACTTTGCCGAGTGTCCGAGGTTTGACACTCGGCAAAGTGCTCTTTGCCTAGTCCGCCTCTGCCGACCCTTGCTTGCCTAGTGTGACACTAGGCAAACTGTTTACCTAGTGTTTCTGGGCCTTTGCCTAGTGCCTGCGGCACTAGGCAAATCGCGCGATTCCAGTAGTGTTTGGATTGATTTATTAACAATACTAAATCTCACCTTCCTAATCACCATGGGCACGGTGGGGTGCAGCCGGAGCCCTTCCATGATGACGGCGTTGAGGTACTCCAGCCTTCCAAGAACCTCCTCGCCGACCTCCTCGGCGTCGGCACCCACGGCGGCGTCGATCTCCTTCCGGAGCGCGCGCTGCACGTCGGGCCGCTTCACCAGGTTCGCCATGATCCACTGGCGGCGCCGCGGCAGCGGGCTCCGTGCCGGCGCCAAGAAACTCGGCGCAGAGACCCACGAGCTCACCGTCACTGAGCCTGCAGCTGCGCTGCCGCTTCCGACGATGTTTGCCGCTGCCTGAGGCGGCGGCGGCGTGCTCGTCCGGCACGCGGAGGTCCGCGAGCGTGTCCACGTACGCCGGGGGCTCTCCATGGCGCCCGTCGCGGCGGGCGTCGATGAGCGGAAGGTACGTCTCCTCCTGCTGCTGGCGGAGCTGGAGCAACTTCCTCCACCGGTTCCGGTAGATGAGTCCGGTGACCGCGGGGAGCGTGGCGAAGACGCGCAGCTCGAGGAAGCACTGGACGAGGTCGTCCTGGGCGTCGGCCATTGCCCGCACGAGGCCCGCGTCAAAGCCCGCACCGAAGCACATGGTGGGCAGCAGGCCGAACATGGCCGCGCGCAGGCTCTCCGCAGCGAGCACCACGCCGCCAGACGCGCACTGCCGGTCGAGGTCCGCGACGAGACCGCGGAGGGCGTGGCGCCGCGCGGGGCCGTACTGCCGGAGGCGCGACGGGTGGAAGAGCTCGGAGGTGAGGTTGCGCCGGATCGCGCGCCAGAGCGGGCCGTACGGCGCCGAGTTGGTGTTGTAGTGCCGGCGGCGCGAGAACACGGCGCTGGGCACGATGGAAGGCGGGCGGTCCGAGAACGCGCCGCCCGCGGCAGCGCCGCTGACGAGGAGGCGGTGCGCGGCGAAACGGTCGGTGACGAAGACTTCTAGCTGGCGGCCGAGAGTGGGGAGCTTCCTGAGGGCAGCAGACTTGACTGCGGCGAGCCGCGTGTAGGCTGCCTCGCGCGCCAACGCAAGCCGGCGCCGGCTGACGATGAGGATGGAGAGCGTCAAGGGGAGCAAGAGGAAGATTAGGGCGTCTTGCATGGTTGTTTGTATCAGCTCTAGCACTTGTGTGTAATGCTCGTAAGAGTCGCATTATAAATAATGATAGTATAAAGAAGTTTGTCTACGTGGCATTCCAGTATTTTGGCGGCTTGGCGGGCGGTCCGAGAATGTGCATAAGTGCACTCTCAATGCAAACTCTATTATGATTTTTATGTCAATTTATTATTCCTTTATTTATTAATTTTTACTTACGTGCTATATTTATTGGAGAGAGAGGGTCCAAAAGAAGAAATCGTTTCTAAATAAGACTCGACGTCTACTCGTTAATCGAAGGATAGGAAACTACCCGGAACCGGCGTTGCGGACTTCTCCGTCGTTTCTTCAGATCCGGTACGCCCGCCACCAGCCGCCGCCAGGCACGGCAATCTGCTCGCGACCCCCTTCCCGCGCCGCCTGCTCGTGCGCTCCTAGCTGCCCCGGCACCGCGCGTGGTGTGTCTCTGCTGCCGCCCTGTTTCGTTGCCGGCGTTCGTTCGTCTGTCCGCTCGCGCTCTGTGAACTGGTCACCGTTACCGGCGTCCGTTCGTCTGTTCGGCGGACCTGTGCTCGTGTCTTCGTCGCGTTCTCTTCCCTCTGTCGTTTCCTGTGCGATTGTTGTTCCCTTCCCTTTATAAGTACTCGATGAAATGCCAAAAGGGAGTGTGTTTGCTAATTTTGCATGTCCGCTGCTTTCTTGTGTTTGTTGACCATCCAGCGTTCAGTTTGTGTCAGTCCTGTATGGAGTTGTTGTGCAGGAGGACAAATGTCTGATGGTCTAAATATTGTTTAGTCGGAATTGAAATACAGTGCAGCAAGAAAGGCTACGTATTGTTTGGCACAGCCGATCCTTGTTTGTTTATGTTGCATACAACTGTGCATTAAATTTCTTTCTCCATGGAAATTACCTGTACAAACTTGCATCGAGAAGGATGGTTTTCCGTGCTAGAGTCTTGAAGCTATGGAAACTATGATAGTTTCTAGTATTGGGAGTGCTCTAAGGCCCTCCACATGCCTAAAAATATTTGGATCCCATAAAGAAGTTTTTAGCTTGACTCATCAAATGCTGCAGCGTGTGGGCAGTGCGGCATCGCTAGAGGCCCACCTGATATATGTTAAAACAGTAGAGCTGTTGCATGTCTCTCTCGTCCTTGCTGAGTGTGAGTGGTAGTTGGAACACGCTATGCAGAAAACATTTTTTTTAAAGAAGATAGCACCGGCGCAAGTAGATGCATCGCTCCCAGTTTTCTTAGCATAGGCATCGGTGCCTGCAGTGGTTCGAGCGATGCCCCAACTCTCTTTTTCAGTTTCAGGCATCACTTTAGCTCGACACTGCAGAAAACCTACGGATAGGTGTACTGTAAAATAATATTATGGTCCATCCATCCTCATGTACACTCAACAGCTACCCATGTCCTTGAGGACAGATTTAACTTTCCATGGTTATACGGGTTTGATGTGATATTTTCAACTCCCCAAAGCATTTCGTCGCTTGCACGCCCTTCCTCTCCTCTGGGTGACTAGTATCCACGGCAAGCCTTTACTCTCTTGAACCTCGCCATTAACTTTAAGGCTATGCCATCCTAAGGTACTACTAAATGGAAGGATTTTATCAACGTCCATGAATGCGAAATCATAGATCGAACTGACGAATTGGCAACCTTCGGTGTTATCATAGTATCCGCTTAGTTCACGGGCTGGAGATAAGCGGACCTAAACCGCTGACATCTGCCACAGGGTAAACCATCGGCTCTCAGCCCTCCTCAACGGAGCCGGTTGTGGCTGTTCTCAATTAGCCCGATGCTCTGTTGTTTGTTTTTTTGGGTGGTTATTCAACTGTTGGGCCTAATAAACAACATAAATAAGGCCATAATACTAGCAAGGAGAAATATATATATATGGTCGTAATAAATAACGTGAAGTTTAAAATTAAAAACGTCATATTTTTTTATAATAAAAAGTCCATCTAATTATTTTGCACGCGAAAATTTGGAACGGATTACAGAGGAGGCAGTGCGCGGCGAAACGGTCGGTGACGAAGACCTCTTGCTGGGCAGGCATTAACGAAGGGCTGAGCATCTCCAAGAGTTTGTCAAAATTCACTTGGCAAATATCGTGATTTGGCAACTCGCTAAAATATATGGCAAGTAAAAAAATAGGCTCTCTCCAAGAGTTTGCTATTTGGACTTGGTAAAATAAGAAGAGGCCCGCTAAACGAACGAAGAGCCCCGTTAAGAAACGAAGAGCCCCGCTAAGAAACGAAGAGCCCCGTTTAAATTTGCACGTGAAGCCGGATGCGTGCTCGCGCTCAGCGCGCAAATATGCGTGTGGAGTGGGGGAGATTTGCCAAGTTGCTAAAATTTGCCAAGTTAGATGCCAAACTGTTGGAGCATAATTTTTTCTGTTTTACCAAAAATAGATAGATACCAAGTTGATTTGCCAAGTTGATTGAGGGCAGCATTAAGGAAGAGCGTCAAGGGCAGCAAGAGGAAAAGATTCCCTAGTCTTGCATGGTTGTTGGCTTCGGCTCTTTGGCTCTAGCAACTTCTGAACGGGCCTATACTCAGCTTTATGGGGCTGCTGTTTGCTGCTTGTCGACGCAGGCTGTGTTTAGTTTCGAAATTTGGAGTGTCAAAATTTACTGTAGCGGCACTGTAGCATTTCGTTTGTATTCGGTAATAATTGTCAATTAGGCTTAAAACGTTCATCTCGTAAAGTACAACCAAACTGTGCAATTAGTTTTTTGATTTTATCTACATTTAGTAGTCCATGCATGTATCACAAATTTGATGTGACGAGGAATCTTCTTTTTACATGGTGCATTTTTGAAGCAACTAAACACAGCCGCAGCAGGAATCAGCAACCATTATTTGGTTTGTTGCCGGGTGCCGGCCATCCAGAGCAGCAACATGCTGGCTGGCTGACCATGCAGGGAGCAAGTCTGTGTTTAATTTGCACCTAAATTTTTTTTACCCTATAAAAAAACTAATTGCACAGTTTGGTTGGAAACCATGAGACGAATCTTTTAAGCCTAATTAGTGCTTTTTAAGGACAGTCCCAATGAAAGAAACTAGTAGTTTCTATAACGTAGGATACCGTATAAAAAAAGTACTGCTTTCCAACCCATAATTTCTATGAGTAATAATTATTTTCTCTTTCTCTTCCCAACTCTATCTTCTTCCTCCAATGGGAGTGCGACACGAGCTCCCTAGAAACTGGTGGTTTCTCCCCAATGATGATTTCATGGTTTCTTGGTGCATTGGGTCAAGAGTAGACCTGATTTCTTCATGAAGAAACCATTTCTATGATTTTTGCTCTCTTTCTTCATTAATTACGTTGCCATGTCAGCATTTTGCCTACGTGGCAAGTCATTTAATGAGGATAGAAACCATCATCAATGCACCATTGGGACTGCCCTAAGTAGTATTCGAAAACCCCCTTCCGACGTCTCATGAAACATCCGATGTGACACCTAAAAAATTTTCTTTCACGAACTAAACAAGGCCCAAGTCCGTGCCGGTAGCAGGCTACTCTTTCTCTCCCTCCACCAAAATAGATGTCATTCTCGCTTCCCGAAAAGTCGAATATTTTTAATTTTGACTAAATATGTATGTAAATTTATTAATATTTATATCACATAATTAGTATCATTAGATAGATCGTGGAATCTATTTTCATAATAAACTTATTTAGAGATAAAAATATTGATAATATTTTCTACAAATCTATTCAAACTTGAGAAAGTATCTATTAATACCATGATGTCATCTATTCTGGATCGGAGGAAGTACCTATTAATGAACCGTGGTTCATCACTTGCTGACGTAAACCATCTGACTTTTGACCCAGTTGGAGCAATGCCCCGGTTGACTTGTTGGCAGATATATTCTCTGCGTCCCCAAATAACTGTCATTTTTTTTGTTTCTGTGTCATAAGTTTGACTGAATCTCTAGAAAGTACGTGCAACATTTATATCTCCAAATAAATTTATTATGAAAATAAATTCAACGATCTATCTAATTATATTAATTTTCTGCCATAAATATTAATATTTGTATATATATAGTCAAAGTTGTTTGTCAGAAAGCGAAAACGACATATTTAAATTCCAAAATGTACTTTTCAAATTTCTGTATTAATAATATAGGGGATATTTTTGGTTTTCTTAGCTAGTCTGGGCAAACAAAGTTAACTTATTTTTGGTTATTTGTCTTGCTGCTCTAGCTGGCTGGATGATTAATGGGTACTGTAGCAGTAACCATGCCTTTTACATGTGACCATCTCAAATAAAATAAAGGCCTTGTTTAGATTCCAGAATTCATCCCCAAATTCCACTATGCAAAAAGAAGATTCCCCATCACATCAAAATGTCGGCACATATATGGAGTACTAAATGTAGATGAAATCAAAAACTAATTGCACAGTTTTGTTGTACTTTGCGAGACGAATATTTTGAACCTAATTAATCAAGATTTGGACAATTATTAGCACAAGAAAACAAAATTGCTACAGTACTCGGGGGTGGCACTGTGCCGAATTGGCCACCCCCGAGTTGGGGAACTAAACAAGGCGAAAGAAGCAACACCTGCTAGGACCCATGAATCAGTGACGCATGCGTGCAGCTAAGTAGTACTGGCAGCTTTTTCTCTTCACAACACTATTTTTACATCGATACACCTTCATGCTTTGCCAAAAAGGGAAGGAGAATTGGCTCTCTTGGCTCAACAAGCTTTTCCTTGATCTCTCAAGTTAGGTTACCTAGCATAGCAAGTTTCTAGAGCAGCTATGAAACACAATTTCTTGCTGAGCAAAGCTAGGTTAGACTGAGCAAGGGATCCAAAAGAAACCATAGTCATTGCACAAAGTGTTTTTCATATACATATTTCTATCAAATAAAATAGGTCTGGTTTTTTCAGAGGAGTGGATGTGTGTGGTTTTTAAGTTGTTTTTTATTTTGAATTTCAGTATTTTTTTCTCCGCATGATAGTGAACCTGTAATGTATATTACACCTGCCTACTGTGTTCTCTAATAGATTCCCTGTTCAAAAAACAAAACAACAAATAATGGATTCTGCCATAGCGACATCGATCACAAAACCAGAACATGGACCGAGGAATGCATACTGTAATGTAGGAGAAACCCTATGAATGCATTTTTCTTTTTTTTCCCACTTATTGTATTACTGTTTTTCATTTCTCCATGCAAATTTGTTCTTCAGTCAATATATAGCTACTTGTATTTTTTGATATGCTACGATGTTTTTATAACCTAGCACTACAAAGTTTATAATGTGGTAAATTAATATATTGAACCTAGCAGCATAAAGTTTATAATGTGATAGTTCAAAGTTTTGAACCTAGCAATATAAAGTTTGTAATGTCGTAGTTCACAATTTATAAATTCTGAGTGTAAACTTTTAAACCTAGCGTTACAAATGTTATAATGTAATAGTTCAAAATTTTGAACCTAACAATATAAAGTTTGTAATATCATAGTTCTAAGTTTATTAATTCCGAGTGTAAAATTTTGAACACAATAGTACAAAGTTTATAATGTGATAGTTCAAAGTTTTAAACCTAGCAGTACAAAGTCTATAATGTTATACTAGTTCAAAGTGTATAAATTCTGAGTGTAAAGTTTTGAATCTAGCGGTACAAAGTTTATAATGTGACAGATTAAAGTTTGAAAAATCTAGCAGCAAAGTTCATAATGTGATAGTTCAAAATTTATAATTTCTAAGTATAAAGTTTCGAACCTATCAGTACAAAGTTATACTGTGATAGTTTAAAGTTTTGAACCAAACAGTATAAAGTTTGTAGTATGATAGTTCCAAGTTTATAAATTATAAGTGTAAAGTCTTGAACCTAACAGTACAACGTTCATAATGTGTTAGTTCAAAGTTATGAACCAAGTAGTACAAAATGTAATACGATAGTTCAAAGTTTATAAACTATGAGTGTAAAGTCTTGAACCTGGCAGCATAAAATTTATAATGTGATAGTTTAAAATTTTATAAATTCTAAATGGGAAGTTTTGAACCTACCAGTACAAAGTTTATAATATGATAGTTTAAAATTTTGAACCTAGCAGTACAAAGTTTGTAATGTGATAGTTCAAATTTTATAAATTTTGAGTGTAAAAATTTTGAACCTAACAGTACAAGGTTTATAATGTGTTAGTTCAAAATTTTGAACCTAGCAGTATAAATTTTGCAATGTGTTTGTAAGTTTTAAATTTATACACATGTCCTGTCATCTTGATAAATAAAAATGTTAGTCTGGAATTAATTTTACAATTTGCTAGTATTCATATTTTTTACATAAAAAGACGTAAAGTTTAACGTAACTTCATGCTTTTTTAATCTGTTTACCTTGTCTTGTTTTTTTCAGGGTATTAATGACAACTATTTAGCACTAAAAATGAAGGACACATGTGCTTTATATTAGCTATATAGAAAGACACATATATCTCAATAAATAAGATGTACTTCCTTTTCTAGTTTTTTCTGATAACATTGCATGTTTTTTATGAACCATTTTATATTTTTCTGTATTGGTTGAATCATTAATCCGAGACAAAGTATTATGAACATAAAGTAGTATGAATTTTTAAAACTAGTACTTTTGCATCTATATAGATGTGAAACCATCCCTTCGCTCTTTTCATCTCCCACGTACCGCTATCCCGAAAGAGAAATAAAAAACTCGTAGAATCCAAATTAGCCTGTAGGCTCAAAATCTAAACAGGAGAAATGCAAATGGGCCGACTTTAAGGCTGTAAGGGCTTCTCAGGTGCTGGCCTAATAAAAGCTTGACACAAGAAAGGAGAAATAAAAGCCTAGAATATGCACGAGCCCGTCCAGGTTACGTGCGTTGCAACTGTTTCCGGTGCGTGTGCATCGGGATTGATAGGAGCGCACGCGCGCTGAGCAAGACCTCCGCTGGATATTAAATCCTATCATTGCAAATGTAACTGCAGGATGAGTAAGGCCTATTCGGATCCGCTTGTGCTAACAGTTAGCAGCTAAAATTAGTATTAGTGGATCCAAACAAAACTACTAATAGACTATCATAGACCAAATCCCTCTTTTGGCCGGTTGATGTGCACAGAATCTTACAAATTCCTCTTGCCCCTGGGAGAGAGGATCTAGTGTGGCCTGGCATCATAACTGTAATGAGCTCTTCTCGGTCAGGTCAGCCCACCATCAGCAGTGGTTGCACAAATTCAGGGGAAATATCATTGTTGATCAAGCTAGCGGTGTGGGGGATGAAGAAGTATGGTCACGATTATGGCAACTGGCAGCGCCTGGCACAATCAAAGTCTTCGGATGGAGGGTGCTGCATGGGCTTTTACCGTGCTGAGGCATTCTAGCTAATCGGCATATAGAAAATTCTAGCAGCTTGCCAGCTTGCCACAGCGTTCGCTTGAACTTATCAGTCATGAAACAGTGTTTTTCTCTCATAACAAATCAGCTTCAGCCGGCTTATCAGCCGCAAAAACCATAGCCAAACAGCTCAGTTATTTACATGCAACCGAGCTAAAGAAATTTGGCAGAGGCTCGGAGTATGGAATAAGATAGAAAAGATTATGGAAATAGACAGATTCGGTTCAGTCGTCGTGGCGGAGGTGATGAGTATATCTAGACCCCTGAAGAAGCTGAATCAAGTTGGGCTGGCTGAGGTCATTTTAACAGAAGGATAGTATATTTGGTGGGAACGGAGGAGATTTGTGCATGGCGAATCCATCCAACTACCAGCGCGATCAGCTCTATCTACTGCTACTTCCAGGGGCGAAGCTCGAGCATGAAGGACCCGAGTGCACACTTAACACTGCATCATTTTAGTATACGCATGTAATAATAATTTAAGTCTAATGACAAAGTAGTAATAATAGAAATTCTTACCTAAATGAAAAATTTGGCTGCATTGATTGTTATATTTTTATATAAGTAAACACCAACAAAATTTTTAAGTCCACGTGTCAAAACTCTGCCTATGTTGACTGGAAGACTTTCTTGAGTCGTCTCAACATAGCCGGTCCCAAGCCCGGATAAAGGAGGAGGGTGTGTTAAGGTCTGGCGAATCAACAGTAAAAAAACAGCCACTCTCATGGATTTGAAACCCACAAGAGATTCGTTGGGGCGTAACCCTCTTAGCGACGCGCTACATCGGAACCCGGGTGTGGTGTTAAATGGGCAAGGGCCGGGTCATCATCCCCTTAGTGGCGCGTCGTATCGTGACCTGGGTACGATGAAAAATGAGCAAGGGTCGGGCCGTCGCAACCTTAGTGGCGCACTACGTCTACGCCCGGGTGTAGTGAAAAATGAGCAAGGGTCTTCGCACTTCTCTCGACGGGTGCGAAGGGTAAGGAAGCTAGCCGAGCCAACTAGGATTCGTCTAGGTAGCTGGAACGTAGGGTCTCTAACGGGTAAGCTAAGAGAGCTAGTCGATGCAGCAATTAGGAGGCGTGTAAATATTCTATGCGTTTAGGAGACTAAATGGAAGGGCCAGAAGGCGAGGAGGTGGAGGATACTGGCTTCGAACTTTGGTACACGGGGACAACATCGGGTAGGAATGGTGTAGGCATATTGATCGATAGGAGCCTTAAGGATGGAGTCATTGATGTTAGGAGCAAGGCGACCGGATTATCCTGGTCAGGCTGGTAGTTGGAGATTCAGCTTTGAATGTGATTAGTGCCTATGCCCCTCAGGTAGGTCTTAGCGAGGACACCAAGAGGCAGTTTTGGGAAGATCTTGATAGCATGGTTAGTACCGTGCCTATCAGCGAGAAACTCTTCATAGGAGGAGACCTCAACGGCCATGTGGGTGCGACTAATGTAGGTTTCGAGCGGGTGCACGGAGGGTTCGGGTATGGTAGTAGGAATCAAGAGAGGGAGGATGTTTTGAACTTCGCGTTGGCCTATGACTTGTTGATAGCGAATGCCCTCTTTAGGAAGAGGGAATCCCATCTAGTGACCTTTCGTAGTGGGCAACACTCGAGCCAGATCGACTTTATCCTTGCAAGGAGAGAAGATAGACGTGCTTGCTTTGATTGTAAGGTGTTACCTGGGGAGTGTGTTGTCCCTCAACACAAGCTTGTGGTGGCGGACTTTCGCTTTCGGGTACATGTCCACCGGGACAAACGGGTCAAGATGGCGAGAACGAAGTGGTGGAAGCTTAGAGGGGAAGCAGCGCAAACGTTTAAGGAGAGGATGCTAGGTGAGGGGCCTTGGGAAGAAGGAGAAGATGCCGACGACATGTGGCTAAAGATGGCAACATGTGTCCGGAAGGTGGCTTCAGAAGTGTTTGGCGTGAGTAGGGGAGGCAAACGGGAAGCGAAAGACACATGGTGGTGGAATGACGAGGTGCAAAGGGCTATTAGGGAGAAGAAGGAGTGTTTCAAGCGCCTCCACCATGATAAGAGTGCAGCCAACATTGAGGGCTATAAAATAGCGAAGAGGGTTGCAAAGCGAGCTGTGAGTGTAGCAAAAGGTCAGGCGTATGATGGCCTTTATCAGCGGCTAGGCACGAAGGAAGGGGAGAAGGACATTTATAGGATGGCTAGGATCCGCGAGAGGAAGACAAGGGACATCAACCAAATAAAATGCATCAAGGATGGGACAGATCGACTTCTGGTGAAGGATGAGGAGATCAAGAACAGATGGAGAGAGTACTTCGATAAGTTGTTTAATGGGGAGAATGAGGGTCCTACCCTTGAGTTGGATGACTCATTTGACGATACCAACAGACGCTTTGTGAGGAGAATTCAGGAGGCAGAGATCGGGGAGGCTTTGAAGAGGATGAAGGGAGATAAAGCGATGGGCCCTGATGGTATCCCCATTGAGGTGTAGAGGTGCCTAGGCATCAGAGCGATAGTATGGTTAACTAAGCTTTTAAATCTTATTTTTCGATCTAACAAGATGCCTGAAGAATGGAGGAGAAGTATATTAGTACCTATCTTCAAGAACAAGGGAGATGTCCAAAGTTGTACTAACTACCATGGGATTAAGTTGATGAGCCATATGATGAAGCTCTGGGAGAGGGTTATCGAGCATCGCCTAAGGAGAGTGACACGTGTGACCCAAAATCAGTTTGGGTTCATGCCTGGTAGGTCGACCATGGAGGTGATTTTCTTATTACGACAATTGATGGAGAGATATAGGAAGCAGAAGAAGGACTTGCACATGGTCTTTATTGACCTCGAGAAGGCATATGACAAAGTACCAAGAAATGTCATGTGGTGGGCCTTGGAAAAGCACAAAGTCCCAACTAAGTATGTTACCCTCATCAAGGGTATGTACAGGGATGTGGTGACGTTTGTCCGAACATGTGATGGCGACACCAGTGACTTTCTAATTAAAATAGGACTGCATCAGGGGTCAGCTTTGAGCCCTTATTTATTTGCTTTAGTGATGGATGAGGTCACAAGGGACATACAAGGTGATATCCCTTGGTGTATGCTCTTTGCTGATGATGTGGTGTTAGTTGACGACAGTAGGACAGGGGTTAATAGGAAGTTAGAACTATGGAGGCACACGTTAGAGTCGAAAGGGTTCAGACTTAGTAGGACCAAGACCGAGTACATGAGGTGTGATTTTAGCGCGACTAGGCATGAGGAGGGAGACGTTAGCCTCGATGGGCAAGTGGTGGCCAAGAAGGATACTTTTCGGTATTTAGGATCGATGCTACAAAAGGATGGCGACATTGATGAAGATGTTAGGCATAGAATTTCAGCCGGCTAGTTGAAATGGCGTCAAGCTTCTGGCGTCCTCTGTGACAAAAGGGTGCCTCAGAAGTTGAAAGGTAAGTTCTATAGGACGACGATTCGCCCGGCGATGTTATACGGTGCTGAGTGTTGGCCTACAAAAAGGTGACATGTCCAGCAATTGAGTGTAGCAGAGATGCATATGTTGCGTTGGTGTTGTGGGCACACAAGGAGGGATAGAGTCCGGAACGACGATATTCGGGATAGGGTTGGGGTGGCACCAATTGAGGAGAAATTGATTCAACATCGGTTAAGATGGTTTGGACATGTTCAACGGAGGCCTCCTGAGGCGCGGTGCGTAGTGGGGTTCTAAAGCGGGCCGATAATGTAAAGAGCGGTAGAGGTCGACCTAAACTAACTTGGGACGAGTCTGTTAAGAGAGACCTTAAGGAGTGGAATATCTCTAAGGATTTAGCTATGGACAGGAGCGCTTGGAGACTGGCAATCAACGTGCCTGAACCGTGACCTCTTTCTGTCTTGTGCCATTTATGTCCCTTTATGTGTCTCCCTGTTTATCGTCTCTTTTGGGTTTCATCTCTAGCCTACCCCAACTTGCTTGGGACAAAAGGCTATGTTGTTGTTGTTGCACGTGTCAAAATTCATCATTAAAACTGCATCGAGATAATGACACATCTTTAAAAATGTTAATTAGATGATTCACTATTATTCAAAGGTTGGATTGATGATCAACAAAAATGTTAATTAGATGATTCACTATTATTCAATCAAAGGTTGGATCGATGAACTAAAAATGATGAAAAGTTGAAACCAATTTGTTACCACCTCCTAATATTTGTGTTTGGCCATTTTCTTAAGCAATCCATACAGTCTCATTTGTGACCTAGGTATGAGCCCTGCATCCTCTTAATTAAAAAAAAGAGGTGTGGTTTGCTCCTTCCCATCAAGTTTTTTTTCATTTGTGACTTTTGGCTATTTCTCTTTCGCCACATTATTAGAATCATCCGACACTTTTCTTTTCAGCCGTCTATCTATAAACTTACCTGCACAACACGTTATTAAAAATCTTAAATGTTTATGTGCTCCTGTTCAAGAATCAAGGAAAAATAAAAAAATAATCAAACACCCATAAACTTTATTTGACATGATTTTTGTATGCTTGTTCAATTTCTTGAATCGTTCTCGAGTTCCTCAGTTCCCCTTTAGCCAATCACTCGATTTGCAAAAGCAAAATGTCAATTCTATACCCTAATTGGTTAACCCTGCAATTCAATTTAACGTAGAAGAATCTTGTAGTCAAGAAATTGAATTATAATCATAATATTGATCGCTTCAGGAAAAATCAATTTACACCAAAGATTTGTTTAGAAACCTATTGCGTAGGGAGAAAAAGGAATCGTCGCCTGGTTCTGTGGTAGGTTGGGCCAATATAGGTTGTCTGCTGTTGTAAGCCTGTTGGGCTGTTTGTTTCATGCGGACGTGGGCTAGCTAGGTGGTGCACCGAGTTAGGCTTAGGGAGTGCACAAGTGGTGGAAGTTAATTCCTAATCACTTGAAATTAAAATTTTCCCTGGTGCCTGTGCACTCGGCAAGCCTAAGGTAGCTTCGCCTCTGGCTACTTCGACGACGAATTATGAAATGGTATGAAGAAGACAACCAGAAGGGCAGAAGTATGAAAAAAAAACCCAGAAGGAAAATTGCGGATAAACGTCGATGCAAGCTTCAGAGCGGAGAGCGGTAATGGGGGCACATGTGCGGTCATTCGTGATTAAAGGGGTCTTTCACATAGTCACAAAGTTTCTAGGTCGATGGGGTCGAGATACGGGGTCGCAGTACGTGGTACGCTACTCGTAAGAGATTTTTACATTTCGGGTCGAAAATGAACCCGTAAACCTGAGTCGGAGTCGACGAACCCGGGTCCAGAGTCGAAGGTGGTGAACCCGTTTTATGTGACTATGGTCTCTTTCATAGCGGCCTCATATAGCTAATTAGACCGTGTGGATCGATGCACCAACTGCCGAGGTGATGGCGCTTAAGGAAGGACTGTTGCTAGCACAACACGTGCAACGGATTCATCGTCATTCACTCAGATTGCCTGGAAGTGGTGCAAACAATGAGATAAGGGGGTCCCTCGGCAGCAGCTCGTGCTCCGATCTAAGATGAATGCAATATGCTCTGGCATGATTTTCAATCAGTATCCATTGAGCATTGTGGTCGAGAAGCTAATCAGGTGGCGCATGTGTTAGCTAGGGAAGCTTAAGCTTTATCTTTAAAACAATCATGTATTTGGGTCGATGAACCCCTGGCTTTATATTAGAAAGTTTAGTGAACGATGTAACTCCGCTTACAACTGAATAAAGTGTGCCACATTGCTTCCAAAGAAAACACTATCATAGACCAGCTAACTATTAGCTAGAGGGCCGCTAATTATTACTAGTAGTTCCATTAACAAGTTTGGGACTGCTAATAGATGCTAATTAGGAGACTAACCACCGTCCACCTATTAGTATATTATTAGTAGGTGGATTTAAACAGCCCCTCTTAATAATTAGCTATAGTACTAGTGGATCCAATAGTGCGTAAGTCTACAGTCAGATTCATATTCCAATTTCCAACTATATTCAGAAGGGACAAAAAAGATTGAGCAAAAGCATTGGTGCCTGCAGTTAATCCACAAACAGTACCTAATAATCAACTAAAGTCTGAAGTCACATGACCTGCAATTTACAAGTGAAGAACAGAACATGGAGGATCTCAGTTCCTGCCAAAGCGTCACAGTTTGTAGTCTGTACACGTCATAGCAAAATCCGAGCTCCACCAGCCGGTCCTTGAACATAACAAAAGAACGCATTCTGTTCTACAAAAGAAAACAGGAACTGGTACACATCAGCGCAAGATCTTGGAGTTCTTTGGGTGTTGCAGCAGTTTCCTGGCTTTCCGTGCACTCAAGATGCTCGAAATCAGATCGCTACCTACATCGCATGTACTATCATAACCCATTAGCTTTACACCAAGATCCTTGCATAACACTCCTAGCCTAGTTTTATCATCTTCGCTTGACTTCTGTAGCTGATCTGCCTGTTCTCGAGAGACAGTGGCATACAAATGGAAGGCCCCAGATGCAGAGCTGTAGTCCTTTTGATCCCCATTTAACTCTGGATTATTGGTCTGCAGAAGCAAACGCTTGTCGAGTGAAAACCGAAGTAACCCTGGAGCATCTGGATCATCGGGTGTCAGTGTGGAGAACACGAATGAGAATCTCCCGAATGCTAGGTCTGGCTCCAAGAACAGATCTAAAAGGGCACCACTGGGTGGCTTGAGGCTTTTAGGCAATGAATTCTTCTTCTGGTCAGAATTCACTAAGCTCTCTGATGCACGGCGAATTTTGGAAGCTTCTCTTAACCCACTCAATAAGGCCCCATGCATGGTAGCAGGGTATGCACGATTCGTAGCTTCTCCAGCGAAGAAGAGTCGGCCATTCACACTCTCAGCAAGAATGTCGTAGTCAGCACCAGAAGACCCAACTCTGATGTGTGAGTATGAACCTGAGCAAAAAGGATCACTACCCCATCTCGTGCAAACTGATTGAACAGGATCAGGAACAGTAACACCTTTTGGGCCATAGATACCTAAACATAACATGAGTTATATGTTAGTTCGTTGTTTATCATAATGATTAATGAAAGAAAATATCATAAATAATACCTATGTGCTTATTCTTGAACTTTAGTTCTTGGACTTACAAACGAGATGTACAATGCAATCATCTTGTTGATACATTCCTTTTGTGATCTTTATGATCGAATCGCCCATCGAACATTATTCAAGGTAATATACAATAATGCTATCTTTCTTAAGTTTTCACATATTCCACTGCTCAAGTTTATACTCACATACCAAAAGAATTATCTATGTTCGACCTCCCCATGTGTCTCATCTATAAAAGGTAGCTATGCAATTAAGTCCTGAACAGCACTTATAGTATAATTTATCTCCCTTTTTCTCTCTAGCATTTTATCAAAGCAACCATTTGTAATACACATTTTATATTATACAAGTACATAACTAAAAGGGTAAATAACAATTCATATGCATAACAAGGACCTTAATACTAGTGGTATTTCACAAGTTTGTTAAGAGAGGTATGTAGATTAGTTTATAGGTTACTAATACTTTAGCTAGTCTTGTTGCATCCAAATCATAAAGAGTGGTTGACCCAAAAAATACATGCACATGCTCAGCAGATCATTAATGAGTTTGCTCTGCCAATCCCATAGTCAAAACTCAAAACTCCGCTGAGCTTATTTTTCTTTGTACTAATAGCTCTGTTGTATATGCGTAATCATAAGCAGAAAAGTTTGCAGCGTAATACAAATGCATCAAATGCTAGTTCATTCATCTAAACTGGCATTATGATCATTATCCATTAGGGCCTGTTTAGGAAATGTTAAAATATGCCAAATTAATAGGGATAAATGGTTCAGTAAACACAAAAACTAATTCATTTATAAGGAATCTCAACTTAAATCAGCTGAAGTGCCACAATAATAACTATGGAGTGTGTACTGTATAGTTTATGGTGTGAACAATTCCGTAATTCTAAATATATATGGTGTAGCATCATTTAAACCTAACCATTAACCAGCAAATGGTGCTTCAATTAATTATGGAGTGAGAGACAAGTATACTCTGTTCAGCCATCCAGTGAGCATATGACATACTCTGTTCAGCCATCCAGTGAGCATATGACATTATAAGACACATTGTTTAGTCACTTCCACTTAATATTAATCATTAAGTTATCCACACTAATACAAAGTATGCACTCGTCTTATAAATCCCAATGCACTTTTACTAGTAATGCACCAAGCAAAGCAGGCTGATAGCATTTAGTTAATGAATTGGAAAGCAATTAGTTTCCATTTTTTGTAATTCTTGGAGTCCCTATTAAATTTTAAAATGCGATTAAACTAACCAAAATACATTGGACTATTAGTTCTAGATTTTACCTTTTAGAATGCCAAGTACTCGATGAAGTGAAACAACAGGATCAACCTTTTCAAACTCCAAAGCAGCCTCTCCTGCCACAAGTGCGATCAGAACCGCTCCACCAGAGACAGTGTGGTAGCTGTAGAAGAGAAAGAACTCCCCACGCTTGCTGCTCTCCTTATTCAAGCACCCAAATGTGTCAATATCCTCATCCCAAAACACATGGGGAAACACCATGGCTACCTTGTTCAACAACCCAAACCCCAACCTCTTTATTGCCCCAAGCTTCTCCTCTGGCAACTCTGGGTCAAATACGATGCTCCCACCCTTGAGTACCCCAAGGGGCACGGTGCAGAGCACCATATCAGCCTGGAAAATCTGCCCTTCTTCCACTGTGACACTAACCCCCTCCCCTCCATACTCTATCCGCGACACCTTCTTCTCATAGAGTACCGGCACCCCATCAGACAATGCATGTATGAGGCGGTAATTCCCTCCAGCTAAGAAACAATGGTCTCCTCCCATCTCATAAGGATCGTCTTGGTCCCAGTATGCGAGTGAAAGCTCCGATAGGCAACCAGCATTGGAGAATTCCAGATTTGCAAAATGCCAATCCAAAACCATCCTCTCGTCATCCGTCCTGACCACATGATAGAGCCTCCTGAGCTTCTCTATAGCTTCCCCCAGCGAGATCCTCTCCGCAGCCTCATTGAGAGACTCCCGGAGCCTGGTAGCATGGTCGAGAAGCGTGTTGAACACCAGATCGATGCTCCTATCGAGATGTCTCTCCACTGTCCGGCCATCGGGATAGTAGAGTGGGCAGCGGTCCCTCACCTTGTGCAGCGGAAGACCAAGCTGCCGCGCGAGCACGCCGAGCGGGTTGGCGTGGATACCGGTGATGACACTGCCACCGAGCTCGACGGCGGCCTTGTCCTCACCTAGCCGGGCCGTGTAGACGCGGCCGCCGGGGCGCGCGCGGCCCTCGAGGACGAGCACTCGGAGACCGAAGCGGAGGAGCTGGCGGGCGGCGGCGAGGCCCGCGAGGCCCGCGCCGACGACGAGGACGGCCGCGGCGCCCTGGGTGGCGGCGTCCGGGGGCGGCGCGGCGGGGAAGGCGGCGGAGACGCCGAAGTTGATGTGGCCCTCGCGGGCGAGGTACCCGTGGGCGGCGGCGACGAGGCGGTCGTAGGAGGCGGCGACGGTCTCGAGGACGCGCGCGACCGGCAGCGGCGCGCCCGGGTCGGCGCGCCAGGACGCGAGGATGTGGTTGCGGACGACGATGTAGTCGTTGGGCGCGTCGGCGATGTGGGCCGGGAGGAGCGGCCGCTCCTCCGGGAGCAGATCGTCGATGGGGAACCCCAGGGAGAGCGCGATGAGCGCCTCCGTCTCCGTCTCCCGCTGCCGCTCGTCCGCCGACAGCCGGCGCAGCCGCCGCACGCGGCGCGACGCGGCGTCGCCGAGTAACGCCTCCAGCTCCGCGTCGAGGAGGGACTCGTCGTACGACGCCGGGCGTGTCGACGCCGTGCGGCGCTGCGGCCGGCGTGGCGGCGACGGCGACATCGCCGGAATCGGAGCGGCCGGCGGCTAGGGGTTTAGGTGTGAATGCTGCGCCGCGCAGCGCAGCCTCGGGTTTGGGTTTGGGGGAGGGGGTGGGGGTGGGGGTGGGTGGGAACTGAATGCTGGGTGTCGTGACGTGATAATGACGGGTGGGCCCGGAGTGGCAGCGTGGGAACGCGTGGAGTACTAGAAGCGGGCGATGAGGTGGGCGAGCCTGGCGCGTGAGGCGATGACGTGGAGTACTGGGCTCTGCAGCTTTGTGGGCCCACTGACAGTGTATGCATCGGGGCTGTTTGACTTCGCCGCCCATGTGAACGCCCACCTGTCATGCTGTGACATCGGGGCGCCGCTCGTTGGGACCCGCTGTAGTAGGGAAATTGAAGGCCCCATCGACTTCCTTGTGGGCCCCGCTGTAGTAGCACAATGAAACCGTGAGTGTCCAATAATTGGTGAGACTACTAAGGCTAACCCCTTGTTTAGTTCACCTCAAAATTCCAAGTTTTTTCACTCTCTCTCCATCACATCAATTTTTAACCGCTTGCATGGAGTATTAAATGTAGGTAAAATAAATAACTAATTACACAGTTTAGTTGAAAATCACGAGATGAATCTTTTGAGCCTAGTTGGTCCATGATTGGACAATATTTGCCAAATAAGACGAAAGTGGTACTATTCATCGAGTTGAAATTTTCTCCAATCTAAACAAGGGCTAAAAGTTAAATTTAATTTTTAACCTATATACCGTGACTAGCAAAAGTGTTTGTACATCGCAACGAGTCGTATTTTCACTCTTAAACAGTTAACATCTTTATAATCCTCAAGTCTGTCGTCTTTGAATCCTTCAACGATAATATATGTCGACACCTTTAAAGTATTTTACAAATACATTGGTTAGTCGTCCATTTTTATCGGTATAATCATGCATGGGTGGATCTCCATTGCACGTGCTAGCAGCTTCATCGACGGTGGCTCAATATTCATTGTCTTTCTTAGTCGTACAACAAATATGTCTCTCTTTATGTATGGTCGCGCTGAGTTGGACTGAGCTCATTCATCCACGTAAGCATGTTGTCCACGCAAGCTAGTGTGTTCCAGTGTTGCTACAAGATATATTTTTTATTAGTTATTTTTGCTACACACAATACATAGCTGGCAGGCTCTAAAATTAGGAATATTTTTGCCTTTGCATTGTATTCGAAAACATACGATAAGATTACGAATGAAATTTACTCTTTTTATCCTATCTGTCCTCCACTTCCTTTCTCTCTTTCTCTCCATCCTATCATCTTCCTCATGTCAAATGTGAGACCACCACATGTGGCGGTAGGGTGGGCGGAGGTGGGGCGCAGAGCAGACGCGGCAGGTAGGTGTAGCAAAGGGTCATGCTATGCTATCTCTAATATGCAGTGTAGTGTAGGGTCCACAAGGCCGGAGGAGCAGGTGCGGCTAGTGTGGCCTACACAGTCCCAACGCACACATAGCCAGCGAGGCCCGAAACCTTGCGCAGTTGCATGGCAAGGGCGTGAAGCTGAAATGGCGTGGGCATGGTGTGGCGTGCAGGGATGGCATAACAGACTTTGAGGAGTGCGGTGTGAAGGCGGGCGGGTGGCGTTGCTGACGAACCGCGCGAGCGCGGAGAGTTGGGCGTGTGGGTAGGCTCGGAAGAAGACTAAGACGGGAAAAACGAAAGGAATTGTAGATGGTCTGAGAAAAAGCTCCTGTTTTGCAATGGGATACATACCAGTGCGTTGCAACAAATTTATAGACTGTTATGTGGCCACCTGGACGATTTGTGGCTCAAAGATTTATACAATATATTATTACTTGTTGTTATAACATACACCAATATTTGTGTGTGAAGTCTTATAAGAATTATTAAAATTGCGAGAGACAAGTCGGTACTTCACATTGATGACGAATGAATAAAGAACAAACCTAAATATTCGATGGGGTTGAATTAGCTTTTCTTTATCATAATTATTATTATCCTTTAATTTAAGCATTGGGAGGAAGGACGATATGCCAACTTATCCCATGTAGTATGTATACAACATGCCCAAGCTTAGAGCACTCTTTACTGTGTATAGTATTGGGGCATTTTACATCAAGTGCAGGGGCTTTTATTACAAATAGACATTTCTTTAATCCTTGACAGATGAACTTGTGGTCCAGAAGATGCAATTCACCGTCCAATCCCATGGCGGAGGACCTTGTCCTTGGAACTGCAAACCAAGCGACGGAAGGGAGGACTTTACTCTAGAAAAAAGGAAAAGAATCGAGAAGGAAAAAAATGAACGGGTGTCGGTGATTAAGCTGGATGAAAGATTTTAATCCAGAAAATTTGCCTTCTATTGCGTCGTATCTTTTTATTCACGTTGGAGTTCCGTTCGGTTGAGCATTTGCCCAGTTAATTTTCTTTTCTTTCTATTTTTGTGTTGTGTCCGGTTTTCTGTTGGCTTCGGAAGCGGTATTTTTATCCGATTTCCAATTCCAATATCCTCACGAAGTATTTAGAAAGAGCTCGAATTAGACTCTGTGTCGCGCTAGACAATAACTATTCTAACTTATATAAGCACATGTTATATATATAAGTCTAGACAAAAGAAACTCTGTATTGTCCGGTAGTTAGAGGGAGGTGGACAAAAAAATGGATGAACGAAAAAAAATAGCCTAAAATTTTACCTCTTTAGTATTAGGTAAGTATAAGTATAGGTATAGATGTATTGATTGAGGATAGAGGTTGCCTGTGGAGATTATTTCTTAGCAAATATATATCGTAAAATTTGTGTGAAAATAGGATTTTCCCCCTCCGTACAGGACAGGGACAAGAATAGGGAGCCATTCTAGAATTCCCGTGGAGATTATTTCCTGCATGGAGATGGGCATAGACCAAATCTTTCTTGCAATTTTATACAAAGAGGGGGATGGGAAACCATTTCAGAATTCCCCTTTTTATCAATGCTTCCTTCATTTTAAATTAACTCGAATGACTTATAATTTAGGAGGTGGAGTACCAAATATGCACAAAACCATCATACGGTTAGGGCATACGTGCTTGTTCATAGGCGCTCAGTGTGCACTCGTGTATATGAAAGTCTACATTTGTCTTGGGTCTTGCAAAAAAATTGAGATCAACATACTTTAAGGCCTCATTTGTTTGTTCCATATTGAAAATAGGCACGTTTCTCTTCATGTGCCGGATTGAGCGGATCCTGGTGGTTCACAAAGCTGGTTTGGTTCAATTCCAAGTGCCCCTAGCTGTGGCTTCAATCCTGGTGGTTCACAAAGCCTGGTGGCCTGATTTCATTTTGGATCAGGCCTATCCAAACAGTCATTTTGAGTCAATCCCATTTTCAATCCGAGTCAAATAATTTCAGGTCGAATGGGCCGTGTTCCATACCATTCCAGGCCGAATCAAAAGAGGCCTAAATCTAGTTTTATAGCTGGGAGAAAAAAAAGAAGTTGATGAATGATGATCGCTATAGTGGAGAACAAAAGAAGCTGATGAATGATGATCGCTATAGTGGAGTTTTTTTTTTTAGCAACGCTATAGTGGAGATAGTAGTAGATATGGATTTTGTTCCGAAAGCGAATGATGCAGGGATTAAAAGGCCGTTCTGGTTCTGTGGGCCGGCCCATTATGTCTTTTGGTCGTGCCCAACTATGATAACTCGACATTTTCAGCTGGGCCCATATGATATTCGGTCCAGCCCATCAGCTGGTGTGAGTGGACACGATTGCAACCACTGCCTGCTCGCTGCCCGTGCGGAACAACGGCGGCCTGCGCACCTCGCCACGCCACTCGCTCGTCGCGAGCGAGAGCTCGGATTCTCTTGGCGGCCTCCTTCGCTGTCCTCCCTCACTGGTGAGCGCAATCCCTCTTGAAATTTCGAGACTTCGCTTGAGGATCTTGCTCCTTCTCAGCGCATCTGAGCCAGTACAGATCCGGCTCAGCACCGTGGCCAATTTGGAGGTTCGATTTCACCGGAGAAACGGCGGTATGCTCCGTAAGGTTTGACATTTTGAGATTCGGTTGAGCTAAAGAAGGGAAGGAAGACGCGCGCTTGCCGAGCGAATGAGGAAGAACTGGGGGCTCAGCTCGGGCCACACGCGGCCGTTCGGTGACCGGCGGTGGCTGCTCCCCTTCCTGGCCAGCCTGCTCGTCACAGCCACGCTCCTACTCGCCGCCGCGTGCGGCCTCTTCTCTCCGCCCTACCCGAGCGGCGCCGGCGACGCGGCCCTGTTCGACGTCGTCTCCCTCGCCGACTGGGACGACGGCGGCGGCTCGTCGTCGGGCGGGGGCGCGCCCTCCGTCGAGGCGGGAATCAAGAACCGGCTGCTGGAAGATAACGCCGCCAGCGATGACGACGACGAGAACCCCGACGATGCCGCCGTCAACTCTGATGACTCCGACGCCGAGCCGCCGCGGATCGCGTACCTCCTCGAGGGCACCAAGGGGGACGGCCTGCGGATGCGGCGGACGCTGCAGGCCATCTACCACCCGCGCAACCAGTACATCCTGCACCTCGACCTGGAGGCGCCGCCGCGGGAGCGGATCGATCTGGCTATGTACGTCAAGGGCGACCCCATGTTTAGCCAGGTCGGGAATGTGCGGGTCATCGCCAAGGGCAACCTTGTCACCTACAAGGGGCCGACCATGGTCGCCTGCACGCTCCACGCCGTCGCCATTCTTCTCAAGGAGGGGCTCCAGTGGGACTGGTTCATCAATCTCAGTGCGTCGGATTATCCGCTCATGACACAAGATGGTCAGTGTTCTTTAGCCACCCTTTTTTCCCCTTAATTTTTTTTTTGGGAGGACAATCGTTTTTGTGGTAAACTTCTGCAACTCTGTTTCTGCGGTCTGATTGATACCATTACTTATGGCAGCATTAGCATGCTTCAGAGGATTCAAGTGTAGCATAGGCACCATAGATTGCACCCCCTCTCTCTGCACTAGTTTGCATTAAATTTATTTTGCATTATCTAAGCATATACTAAATCCGTTCTAAATTATAGTTCGTTTGACTTTTTTGACCCCAAGTTTGACCACTCGTCTTATTCAAAAATTTGTGGCAACTTGGGGTTAAAAAAGTCAAATGAATAGTATATGAATACCTGTTTTTAGGTGGCAACAAACAGAACACATTGCTTCACTGTTGTCAACCTAATCTGTCTACTTCTCATTTTGTAAGTTGTCATCTTTGGAAACACATGGTTCAGCTAAGAATGGAGATTTTTTGCAGAATTTGAGATTCATGTGAAAAATGTCTAGTTCCAATATTGCACGTTTATTGTCATAACATGAGTGAAGTAACATGGGCCTCAAATTGTATAGGCACACATATTAATTTTGTATGATCTAGACATCTATTCATATGGAAAGTTAGTAATAGCATCAGCGGTCATCGTTCATTCGAGCATACAGCCAGCCCTATAGTGAAGCTTAAACCTTCATATACAGAGCAGCAACATGTTGTTACATAGCTGTGGAAGTTACTGTACTTGTATGGTTAAATGTTTGTTTTTGTTTTCCAGATATACTTCATGTCTTCTCTTCTTTGCCAAGAAATCTTAATTTTATAGAGCACTTTCGGTTATCTGGGTGGAAAGTGTAAGTTTCCTTACTATTCTGTTAATTTGTTCTCTTTGTACAAATGCTCTCTGTTTTTGTGCCCTTAATTTCTGACGCTTTCCCCCAATCACAGTAATATAAGGGCGAAACCAATTGTTCTGGACCCAGGGCTCTATCTGTCAAAGAAATTTGACCTTACTATGACTACTGAGCGGAGAGAATTGCCAACATCTTTCAAATTATATACTGGTAGGCGTGGTTCTCAATTCAATATTCAGAACATAGGCTTGAAGCTATTGTATCCATAAAATGGCAATACATTGATGTGGCAGTTGGCATGAATATTGGCATGTAGTCACTAACAATTTTGCATGCTACTTTATATTGGCATGTAGATCCAAATTTGCTGGTTTACAACCAGTCAACCACAAGAAGAAAGTTTGGGCGCATTAATTTATGGTAGCAGATCCTAGTCGCCTCCTAAGCTAGCAGAGTATTGTTGCCTGCCATGGTCGAGCTGCAATTTCATAATTCATCTTGAACTAATAATTGTGAATTCAAATTTTTAGTTCCTATTTATTTATTTTTCCTTCATTGTGAACTCTTCAGTTCTTCAGGCAGTTCTATGATCATTTATCAATTATGCTTCTTATGTTCCACAGTGTCGTCATGTCCTCCCAAGTCTACAGTAGGTATAAACTCTTGTTCCAATATGCTCATTGAGGCTTGGCATTTTCTAGCCAAAAAAAAAAGAGAGCTAAAAACAATAATCGCTGCTGCATTGAATTGTCAGACTGGAGGTCTGTGATCAAGTTATTTGGACCGAGTTAATTGTTTGGATATGTTGCTGATCAATTCTTCTGATTGACCGTGCTTAAGACTCGTTTTCTTTGTTTCAGCACATGCTGAAATGAATTAATAGTGGTATAGAAAAAAAATGCTATTTTCTGTAAGGTGTATTGATTTATATATAAGCATCTTTGTAGTAGTATAAAATGTCATGATGTTTCGTCACTTTTTAATCTGTGCTATAATCATGGCCTTCCTATATTTTGATTGGCAGGTTCTGCTTGGATAATGCTCACAAAATCCTTCCTTGAGTACTGTATATGGGGTTGGGATAATCTCCCACGAAACCTGCTGATGTACTATGTCAACTTCATCTCCTCACCAGAAGGCTATTTCCAAACTGTCATCTGCAACTCTGATGATTTTCAGGGCACGGCAGTTGGCCACGACCTTCACTACATCGCTTGGGACTACCCTCCAAAGCAGCATCCGTTGATCCTCTCCATGAAGGACTTCAACAAGATGGTCAAGAGTGGCGCACCGTTTGCACGAAAGTTTCCCAAGGATGACAAGGTCCTGGATAAGATTGACAGTGAGCTTTTGCACCGCTCAGAGGGCCGGTTCACCCCAGGAGCATGGTGTGATGGGAGCTCTGAAGGAGGAGCTGATCCATGTCTGTCTAGGGGTGAAGACTCTGTTTTTGAGCCTGGTCCTGGTGCTGAAAGGCTGCGAGGCCTGATGAAGAAGGTGCTCTCATGGGATTACCGCAATGGTAGCTGTTCCTCACTTGCTTATGATCAGACAAAGAGGGATTGGTATGTTCCTAAAAGTAAAGGATAATTCTGGTGCTTTGCCATGGTTTCTTGTAAATGCAGCTCTTGACCCCTTCCATTGAAATGAACAACACTAGAAACACAACCTGTTGACCAAGAAAAATAGGTGTAGTGCTATTCTTGCCTGTGAAATAAGAGAAAAGCAGTTATATGACGGAAATTAACGGCAGTGGAAAATGCTGGATCTTGCATCGGTTCAATACTACCCCGCATGTTCAAAACTAGAAAAGAATTCTTCAGTTCTACTTGTGGTCAAGGTCTCACTTTCCACCTGTTTTTCTGCCTGATCACAATCAAATTGGAAGACCCCAGTTTGGACTGGACATGAAGTATGCAAAAAAAAGTCTGCCAGGAATTTTTCCTATCGTTGGACTGAATCACATGCTGCATTCTGAATAATCCAATTTTCCTACCGGTGATAATTCTGTCTGCTAGGTAGCATGATTCATAGCATTGTATTCCTTAGATGCTGATAACCTGAAATGAAATGTTCGACAGATGAAGATATATCCTTGGCAATGTTATCCACCATGAATTCTTCAGCAGAACTGTTACCAGATTCAGTAGTTCTGAATGTAGGGCAAACTGTCTGTCTTAAATCAAAAATTTGGTAAGCTTGGCACATTGGACTCTGGCTGGTGCGCACAGAATTCTTGCAAATTAGTGTCATTGTCATATTGTCAGCCCCCAAAATCGACTTTGAATTGCCAAGGACTAATACTAATATATGGGTACTACTAGTAGCTACCTTTGGAACAGTTTGCTTGTATGGCACACAAATAGTCTCCCGGTGCACACACTCGTGGCTATTAGCAATATTCTCCCTTTGGTTACAAATCTCTGAATAATGTACGAACAGTCTTTGAATGTAAATTTGACCAGTATTTTCTCCTTTTCAAACATTACTGTGTAAATTGAGGAGAAATTGATTCAACATCGGTTGAGATGGTTTGGATATGTCCAACGGAGGCCTCCTGAGACGCCGGTGCGTAGTAGAGTTCTAAAACGGGCCGATAATGTAAAGAACGGTAGAGGTCGACCTAAACTAACTTGGAACGAGTCCGTTAAGAGAGATCTTAAGGAGTGGAATATCTCCAAGGATTTAGCTATGGATAGGAGCGCTTGGAGAGTGGCAATCAACGTGCCTGAATCGTGACCTCTTTTTGTCTCGTGCCCTTTATGTCCCTTTATGTGTCTTCTTGTTTCTCGTCTCTTTTGGGTTTCATCTCTAGCCTACCTTAACTTGCTTGGGACAAAAGGCTATGTTGGTGTTGTTTGTTGTTGTAAACATTACTGTGTAACGCAGACAAGTTTTCATATTATGAAGCTATTTGTCAAAACACATCCGTACTTATGGTTTCAATGTTCCATTATGAACGATATTGACCGTCGAAGTATAAAAAGAAGAAAAAAAAAGGAGTGAGACAACAGGTTACCTGCGTTCCTGAATGGATGGATTAGGAATACTGAAGAGTGAAGGTGAATATTATCAATAAAACAAATACTTTTTTGGACCACGGGAGATGAAGATGACATCATGTGGCTTTGTATCTCGAGGAAGGAAGTAACGAAGAATAAGCCAGTAATTTTTCACGGGGATGAAGAGTCTACCAATTGAGCTATCTTGCTTTCTTCTCGTATTACCATCACTATTTAGAGGCTCATTTTATAGCCTTTATGTTACACTCATCATGAAATGTGCTAGGAAAAGAAGTTGGACTCGAGAAATTATCACGCGAAATAGAAACATCCGACTATCAATTCAGTAGCTAGACTTTAAGTTCCATGGACAATAATTGTTATTAGAACTATTCTATTTTCTAAGAAAAACCTATATGCTTATGTACGAAATCTTTTTTAAGTAAACCTCTAAATCTATCTTCCATAACAAATCAACCACCTCCATGGTTATGAAAATGAACCCATCTCTGTCTCTAAATTATACACCTCTATTATGATTAGAATAAAAAAGAACTTCTCGTAGAGCATCTTCAACAATTTGGTAAACCAACTTCCAATTTCCGCGTTTTAATTTGGGGAAAAAAAGTGGATCATGTGCAAGAGCGCCGTTCTTGCCATGCACCTTGCAGAGCAAGAGCCCAGTGTTTGCTTCGATAAACAGAGCCAGCCGCGCCCTGTTCGTTTCGCTGAAATTTGGCTGCTGCTGCTGATGCTGATTTCTTGTGAGAGGAAAAACACTGTTCCTTCGCTAAAAAGTACGGCTGAAGTAGTGCCGAAGAATATGGCACGCCTTTTTTTAATAATAAGCTAGTGGACCCCACTAGAAAATGGTAATTGAAGTTAAGTTTTTTGTTTGTTTAGAGAACTATTGGAGGAGAGGTAGTACTCCTATATTTTGTTCTTAATACTATTTTGGCATGCTTCTAAAACTAGTTTTTCGGTCATGATTTTTTTTAGTTTGGAGATGCTCTTACACAAGTACTATGTATTACAAATTAGGAGGTATAACAAAAATTGGATTCAAAGTCCACGAGAAAAGTGTGACCAATATATTACTCCTAGCTCCGAGCTAAAAGTTTGATAAATAAAACACATGCCAAACACACACCAAGGTAATTAAGATGCACGGGAAACGTTGTGAACAGAATATACTACCGCAATCAAGTAAGTATTACGCAAGGAATCTAAAGGCCCCGTTCATAAGTTTATAATAATTACTGCACACGTTGTTTTATTTTACACGAGGTCTATTTCAGGCAGCTGGTCGGAGGCAGCGACACACCACACCTGTCACGTGTTACTCACTCACGAACATTAGCATGGTCGGCCGGAGTATATTTGCTGCTGCCTTTTGCAAGCAAGCAAAGCAACGACAACGACTGACTGACTGACTGACTTGTACTATTTCAGCGGCAGCAACGCCGTACCCACCTTTGGCCCTGTTCGTTTCGGTGAAATTTGACGTAGGCTAATGCTTATATTGATTTGTTGTGAAAGAAAAACACTTCGTTCGCTGAAAAATACCACTATCGTTTTACCTTTTTTTTTTGTGTGTGTGTATGATCACACCTGGCGCCGTTTTCGCCGGCCGCGCATGCAAAGGACAACGTGTGAAGAAGATCTGCATACGCGGCGCCGGCCGGCGCGTGGATGGTCTCTGGTCGTCCTCACACACATGGTTCATGCTGCAGCTAGCAGGATTAGTGGCTTTGTGAGTGGAGTGGAGGCGTCACATAGTACTACCACTTTGCTTGGCTCAAGAGCTGTTCCATCATGCGTCGTCGTTGCAGGATCTCGACGGCCACTCATCATCATCGTCGAGTGATCCCATCCGTATCGTCGGCTTACCGGCCAGTGCCAGCTGAGCTGACCACCCAGCTATCTATTAGACTATTAGTCTAGTCATTGCAACGATTCAAGGGTCCACGTACGGATTCGCTACCTACTAGGGTTTTTGCTTCGTTTGCCATGTGTAGCTAGCCAAATACTCTATGTATAGTTTTGCTTTGGCGTTTTCTTTAAGCCGAAACTGTTTTAGATAACGTTTGATAAAACATCTCCTCCTTTTTATTCAAAAATAGTGAAATGACTATAGCAACCTTTTATTTATTTTTATTTCCCCCACTTGGCTGGCCGACCTAAGGCTGCTGGCCGACCTAAGGCTGGCCAGGCTAAAGGCTCATGGCCTATGAAAAGAACAAAAAGGCCATCTTCTTCATTTGTGTCATCTGTTTCTCCCCGGTGCCCATCTTGCGGCCCCACCCACCTCCTACTCGGGACTTCGCCAATCACGTCCCAACAACGGTTTCACCTTGCCTCGGCTAGCTACTCCTGCGCCATGCCGTGCCCCTGCGACTTCACCCTATCCCCTGTGCCACGCTTGTTCCAGCGCCTCCATCCACCGCGCCTCGTCCACACGGAGAAGGGGCAGTTCGGGGAGAGCCTGTGCATCCACATGAAAGAGCTAGGCGAAGCCAGTTTTTTAGCTTCCCTGGACATCGAGCCTTGTGAAACCGCGTTTTCTGGAGATTTACGTGAGAAATGTAACACCCTAAAATTTGCTTCTTTGGAAATAGAGCTAAAATGAGTTAATTTTGAATTTTTATGCTCATGAAAACATAGGAAAATAATATTTTTCACTAAATTGAAATTTATCATAAGGTTTAGCAACTTGTTGATGCATTCATGCTGATGCATTTGTGTTTTTGTATTGCTTGGTTTTGACCAAAGATCAAAATGAATTCAAGTTGTTCTTTCAAAATGCGTTTAGGTCAATTTTCCTTCTCCGATATACATATATTATTTTTATACAATCAAATTCTTTGTTTCTCATCTGTCAATCAACCTCTACTCACTTCTCAGGAATTTTTCCGACTTTTTCTGTAGCTTGTTTCCACTTGTCTGTGAGCATAATCTAATTTTTAGATGCTCCAAAATTACCTTTTAGTGAGCTCCAAATACTTTATTTGGGTTCCTCATGTTCCATAATGTCTCTGAAAAATTTCCCTGAATTTTTGGAGCTTTCGGAGTATTTTTCGCGGCTTAAATAATAATTCTGGACTTTTCTGGAATTATTTTATCCATGAAAATAATTAATTCCGAAAATAATAAATCTCTCATTTGTTTTCCAACGCTCAAAGCCCATGTGCAATAATCCTAATAAATCTCAAAGGCCCATACATTTATTTACTAATGGGCTTAAATGATTACTTAGACCTATTAGCGGAGATGGATGGTGCAACGTCAATTAGCACCATATCGCTAGTTGACATGGGGTGGAGAGTTTTCCTCCCTATATATACGTACCTACCCCATGAGCAAAGCACACCAAAAACTACCGTAGAGGAGCCCCTAGTTTGGGAAATCTCTCGTGCAGTAAATTATATTTTCTCCTCCTTCTCTTGTCGCCGTTCGACGAAGCCACCAAGAGTTCTACTCTAAGAAGAAGAAGAGGTATTTACTTGATTTCCACCGTCTAGATCACATTAAAAACTAGATTTTGATTTATTTTCGAAACTAGGTATTTACAAAACTGCCACTATCTTGTTTAGGCCATATCTTCTACGTTTTAACTCCGATTTGACCCGTTCAAATTGCGTTAGGTTCGTATTTGCGAGCTCTATATGTTGGTAGTACTGTACAGTAGGTTTGGAAAATCTAATTTTTGAGTTTATATTAAAGTAATTATTTATCTATAGGAAATCTTAGAAAATTCATAACTTTCACGTTTTAAATCCGAATTTCGTGATCTTTACGCCTGTGTGTTCGTAGCAATGCGTAGAACATCTTTTAAACCTTTTCACGCGTTGTTTCATATGTTTGGTGTACTGTTCTAATTTAGTTCTATTGTTTGCTTCGTGTATGATTGCTCGATGCGTGTGTGGTGATTTATTGATCAAGTCTAGTCGGTGAGATTTACGTGGTGACTCAAGAAGCTATTAATTGAAGATTTGGATCAGAGAAAGGATCTTAATTTAAGGCAAGTATAGCATGGGATCATCCTTGTTTCCTATTCACCTTTAATATACTTAATTCATGTGCATGTGTCTACCTTGTTACCACTAAGGATATCCTAGTTTTTGTATCTTGTACCTTGACACCCATGGGACATTGCATTGGGTAGTATTTATGCTAGTGCTCAAGATAAATAACCATGATCTGTAACTTGACTAATGATATATGCAATAAACGTTTAAATGATGCTTTAAAGCAATATGGCTCAAGAGGGCTAGAGCATATTTGGTTGTTTTTATGATGCTCTAGTTTCTCTCCATAAGGACTTATCTGTAAGCGAACATCCGGGACTTATAGTACAACTGTGAGGGCTATATGGCTCTGGCTTTAGCTCAGTATGAGGACCTTTTCTAGCTTGTTAGAGGTTACCCTTGTGGCGCAAATGGGGTAAAGCAGACTGTGGATCCCTGCGTGGTGTATCACACGGACTGACTTCTGAAACCTAGCGGCCCTAACTTGTTAGACGAACCTTTGAAAGGCTTCATAGTGTTTCCCTGCCTGCTCACCTTGGAAGTGTTTTGGGAGTCGCGATCCCGGGCATATGGGTAATCATGACTCACAGTGAAAGTGTATAACCTCTGCAGAGTGTAAAACTGTTATAACAGCCGTGCTCACGGTCACGAGTGGCCTTGGACCCTTACAGAATAAATGATGAACACTGATGATAATGATAACACTGATGATATTGATGTTCACTAATGATTATTGTTTCTTGCTATACATTATTCTCGTTTACATGATCATGAGGTTATTTGGGTTTATGGTAAACTTGTTGCTACTCAAATGTTAAAAAGTTGACTCACTAAAAGCTATTGTAGTAAACCCATGTCAAACCTTTTGAGCTTCATGAACCCCATGATATATTTGCTGAGTTCGACATGGACTCACTCTTGCTATTTCCCACATCTCAGGAAGGGTACTAGACTGTTAGATTCTGGAATTGTTAGGCTTGTGATCAACCAGTTAGTTTGTTCCTGGAGTGAAGTCTACACCCGGTGTTCGAAGTTGTCTTTCCGCTGTGTTGCTCTCTAAGGTATATTTTATACTATTGAGTTATGTATATTAAGCATTTGTCTCTTGGTATTACACTTATCTGCGGCTATATGTGAGATTTGACTTCTTTATTTCACATATAGTGTATATCTGGTTTTGTCCTTAAAACTGGGTGTGACAGAGTGGTATCAGAGCAGTGCTGACTGTAGGACGCAAGCCTAGTGAGAAACTGGCCATCTTAAGGTTATGAACTTGCTATAAAATCCATGGTCTACAATCCTTGACATTTTCTTCTCTACTATATATCTACCCTTGATATTTGTCTCCTCCTTGATGTTTATTTTATGCCTTTGCTCTCGTCTATACTCATTGCCTTGATATGCTTTAAGAATCTTCTCTCACCCCCTTCTTGCGAAATTGAAAGAGGAGCTTTAGGATCTTTACCCTTGGTATGAAGAGAACGATAGCATCGTAAGTTGAGTCAATGATTGTGTTGTGCACCTTTATTGCTTGTTGAATTATCATTATGCTTTTGCTTGATTTAGAGCTTTGTAATGATTGCAATGATCTTGTGGAGTATTCCTACAATTTCATTTAGATATAGGATTAAGGCATAAGGATTAATGGATAGATATAGTTGGGTTTTGGTTATCTTCTGTTTTCTCCCTATTCTGTCTTTTCGGAGCAATCTGTCTTCTTTAGCTTATACCTCTATTTTCGGACTATAAACAATTATGGGAAAATTCTGGACAAAAGTAGACTTCTAGATCTTTCTCTGAACACAAGAACCACCTTCAAAGCTATTTTGGTTTGGGAGATACAAAAATCACAAGGCAATACAACTGTGCTGCCTGAACCCTGAAACAGTTTCTATTGGGCACTGTGTTCGACTACCTTAACTACGGAATATGGGAAAGTGTTCTATACAATAGTTGCAGAGGATTTCATAAGCTTTTCAACCATGTAAGGCGTGTCATCATATGAATTTTGGAACTCAAGATATAACTGTTGCAAGATGCCGCATCTGTGCTGCCAGACTTTCTGGACAGATTTCATGTCTCACTCTGAAACCATATTTTAAAATCGGAATCTGGGGAGGTGATCAATAACAAAGTTGTAGAGGATTTGATAAGATCTCCAACGGTATAAGATACAATTTAATTGGATTAAAATAACATGAGTTATGACAGTTTTTCTGCACTGCTGTTTATCTACTCGTGAGGAATTTCAGATCACTTGTTCCTGCTTATATACATGAGAATCCTTGGGATATCAGGATGTCTTTATGATAGTACAAACTCACTCAAAAGAAAAAGGCAAGCTACTTTTGGTTCTCCCTACTGTATCTTTTCTTAAGGGGGGTAGCCGAGTTAAAGAAGTTGCAAGTTGAAGGATTCCAACATTCCAGTGCTTCACTTAATCGGTTATGCTCACGATGGAGAAGTCACTATCGAGTATGGACATCTTTTCTCAGGGTTGATGACTGGTTGGATCATTTACATGGAGCTCAGGTAATCGTCAAGATGGGTCTTGGTCTTCGCTCTGATCTATCATCAATTGGGAGTCCAATCTTACTCAAGATAAGTTGGCATCGATATTGGACATCTACAATTGATTCCACGAAGGTTCAGAGGATGTCAACATTATGACTAGTTTAGCAAGTGAGCTGTGAGGGAAGAAAGTCCTCTATTTGGATAGTTATCTCTAGTGGTGAAGAAGAGCTCAAGAAAATTGGTGATGGGGAATTCACCTAGGGATGTAAGAGTGACTCAGAGTTTCTTTTAAAAATGATGACATTTAGTTAGAAGTTGACGGAAGGTTTATCCAAGACTCTCAAGATATTGCTACTAGAGAGATATTAAGTATCTTTGGACTCGTGAACCTCAAAAAAATTATAAAGGCATTGAAGAAGTAAAACTTATGAGTTAGATCTGCCAGATCAAGACAAGAGTGTCTCATCTATCGTGATGCACCATGTCAAGGTGAGGATGTGTCCTTATGCAAGAAGGAAAATGTGATGGCTTGAGCATTAGGGATGCATGGGAAACATGAGTTGAACTACCTAACACAAGGAAGTGGAGATATCAGTTTATGCTCTGAAGGTTTTGGAGATATTATCCTATTGGACACAAGTGTGGTATTTACACGGTTTATAAGAGTGACACTGAGAGGATGAGGCTTCTAGAATCAAGTGAAGAAGATCTATAGTCAAAGTTTTCATCTCTTCAATCACCATCTTCTGAATCTCGGGACGAGATTCATCTTAAGGGGGTAGAATTGTAACACCCTAAAATTTGCTTCTTTAGAAATAGAGCTAAAATGAGTTAATTTTGAATTTTTATGCTCATGAAAACATAGGGAAATAATATTTTTCACTAAATTGAAATTTATCATAAGGTTTAGCAACTTGTTGATGCATTCATGCTGATGCATTTGTGTTTTTGTATTGCTTGATTTTGACCAAAGATCAAAATGAATTCAAGTTGTTCTTTCAAAATGCGTTTAGGTCGATTTTCCTTCTCCGATATACATATATTATTTTTATACAATCAAATTCTTTGTTTCTCATCTGTCAATCAACCTCTACTCACTTCTCAGGAATTTTTCTGACTTTTTCTGTAGCTTGTTTCCACTTGTCTGTGAGCATAATCTAATTTTTAGATGCTCCAAAATTACCTTTTAGTGAGCTCCAAATACTTTATTTGGGTTCCTCATGTTCCATAATGTCTCTGAAAAATTTCCCTGAATTTTTGGATCTTTCGGAGTATTTTTCGCGGCTTAAATAATAATTCTGGACTTTTCTGGAATTATTTTATCCATGAAAATAATTAATTCCGAAAATAATAAATCTCTCATTTGTTTTCCAACGCTCAAAGCCCACGTGCAATAATCCTAATAAATCTCAAAGGCCCATACATTTATTTACTAATGGGCTTAAATGATTACTTAGGCCTATTAGCGGAGATGGATGGTGCAACGTCAATTAGCACCATATCACTAGTTGACATGTGGTGGAGAGTTTTCCTCCCTATATATACGTACCTACCCCATGAGCAAAGTACACCAAAAACTACCGTAGAGGAGCCCCTAGTTTGGGAAATCTCTCGTGTAGTAAATTATATTTTCTCCTCCTTCTCTTGTCGCCGTTCGACGAAGCCACCAAGAGTTCTACTCTAAGAAGAAGAAGAGGTATTTACTTGAATTCCACCGTCTAGATCACATTAAAAACTAGATTTTGATTTATTTTCGAAACTAGGTATTTACAAAACTGCCACTATCTTGTTTAGGCCATATCTTCTACGTTTTAACTCCGATTTGACCCGTTCAAATTGCGTTAGGTTCGTATTTGCGAGCTCTATATGTTGGTAGTACTGTACAGTAGGTTTGGAAAATCTAATTTTTGAGTTTATATTAAAGTAATTATTTATCTATAGGAAATCTTAGAAAATTCATAACTTTCACGTTTTAAATCCGAATTTCGTGATCTTTACGCCTGTGTGTTCGTAGCAATGCGTAGAACATCTTTTAAACCTTTTCACGCGTTGTTTCATATGTTTGGTGTACTGTTCTAATTTAGTTCTATTGTTTGCTTCGTGTATGATTGCTCGATGCGTGTGTGGTGATTTATTGATCAAGTCTAGTCGGTGAGATTTACGTGGTGACTCAAGAAGCTATTAATTGAAGATTTGGATCAGAGAAATGATCTTAATTTAAGGCAAGTATAGCATGGGATCATCCTTGTTTCCTATTCACCTTTAATATACTTAATTCATGTGCATGTGTCTACCTTGTTACCACTAAGGATATCCTAGTTTTTGTATCTTGTACCTTGACACCCATGGGACATTGCATTGGGTAGTATTTATGCTAGTGCTCAAGATAAATAACCATGATCTGTAACTTGACTAATGATATATGCAATAAACGTTTAAATGATGCTTTAAAGCAATATGGCTCAAGAGGGCTAGAGCATATTTGGTTGTTTTTATGATGCTCTAGTTTCTCTCCATAAGGACTTATCTGTAAGCGAACATCCGGGACTTACAGTACAACTGTGAGGGCTATATGGCTCTGGCTTTAGCTCAGTATGAGGACCTTTTCTAGCTTGTTAGAGGTTACCCTTGTGGCGTAAATGGGGTAAAGCAGACTGTGGATCCCTGCGTGGTGTATCACACGGACTGACTTCTGAAACCTAGCGGCCCTAACTTGTTAGACGAACCTTTGAAAAGCTTCATAGTGTTTCCCTGCCTGCTCACCTTGGAAGTGTTTTGGGAGTCGCGATCCCGGGCATATGGGTAATCATGACTCACAGTGAAAGTGTACAACCTCTGCAGAGTGTAAAACTGTTATAACAGCCGTGCTCACGGTCACGAGTGGCCTTGGACCCTTACAGAATAAATGATGAACACTGATGATAATGATAACACTGATGATATTGATGTTCACTAATGATTATTGTTTCTTGCTATACATTATTCTCGTTTACATGATCATGAGGTTATTTGGGTTTATGGTAAACTTGTTGCTACTCAAATGTTAAAAAGTTGACTCACTAAAAGCTATTGTAGTAAACCCATGTCAAACCTTTTGAGCTTCATGAACCTCATGATATATTTGCTGAGTTCGACATGGACTCACTCTTGCTATTTCCCACATCTCAGGAAGGGTACTAGACTGTTAGATTCTGGAATTGTTAGGCTTGTGATCAACCAGTTAGTTTGTTCCTGGAGTGAAGTCTACACCCGGTGTTCGAAGTTGTCTTTCCGCTGTGTTGCTCTCTAAGGTATATTTTATACTATTGAGTTATGTATATTAAGCATTTGTCTCTTGGTATTACACTTATCTGCGGCTATATGTGAGATTTGACTTTTTTATTTCACATATAGTGTATATCTGGTTTTGTCCTTAAAACTGGGTGTGACAAGAAACATCAGTTTCTTCACCCGTTTGGTAGACGAACACGTAGAACATAGCTTCGAGAGCGGTCGAAGAATCAATACCAAACATGTCCTTATTCTATGACACTTTGAGTTACTATAACAGCTGCAACTTCTCATAAATGATTTATTATAACATTATAGTAAATATCATCATGAGTTATATTAACGCGTGTATTGTAAATAAATATGCATTCACTTTATCGTAAATTATTCTATAGCCAGCCACATATTAGCTTTACCTAGAATTGCATTGTTTTTTGAGATAGAGGGATTATTTCATAGTGAAATTAATAAACTAAAGTTGGCCTACGTGATTTTCCCCCCTTTTGGTCGGGCATAGTAGTGCTTATTTTATTATTGTTTTTCATGATTCTGCTACGTGATCCTCAGGACCTACAAAATCCGATGACTCAAGACCAGAGCTCGATCGCGATCGCTCGACTCCAAGGTTTTTCTCCACACGATTGACGAATCTGCCGCACGAGCAAATCTCCAAGAATGCCACCTTTTTGTCTGCAACTTTGTGTACCGGTAACGAAAATTCAGCACGAGAGGAATATAATTACTTTTTTTTTTCATTTATTTGCTCGCTTTTTGTCCCCTCGACCCTCGTTTTAGTTGGAAAAAGCTAGCAAACCGGCCGGCCGTGTTAATTTCATACGCAAATCCAAGGTAGCGTCAAACTAGCTCGTGCGTGCATATATATGCTTGGTGTGCTAGTAGTTTCCTTTATTTTAGGTACTGACAAGTGACATGTCATCCATGGATATGGAATGAAACCGTACCACAGTACCACTACGACGACTACGTACATATGACCAGATGAAATTGCGCCCCAATTACCGAAACTGGTAGTTGAAAATTTAAAGGACAAAAATTTTGGGAAAATAATATATAATCCCCCGTCCTAAAATAAGTGTTGATCTCTTTTCCTGAGGAGTCAAACACCTTTAACGTTGACTAAATATATACAAGAAAATATTAATACTTATAGCACATAATTATTAGAATTTGATAAATTGTTGGATCTATTTTCATAATAAACATCTTTGATGAAGATACAAATGTTGCAAATATTTTCTACAAATCTAGCCAAATTTGAGAAATGTTGACCGACATGGATATCGTAGCGACACTTATTTTGTGGTGGAGAGAGATCTAGCCAAATTTGAGAAATGTTGATCGACATGGATACCGTAGCGACACTTATTTTGGGGCAGAGAGAGTAGGCAGTATGGCAGTAAGAAAAACACAAATGCGCCCAAGCTACCTATTTTAGTTTTACAAACCAGCATCAGGGCCTGCGTGGGTCAACAATGCTGGAGGAGCTCGCCGCCTCGCTCATCGTGAGCACACCAGTAGGAGCACCAGCGCTTTGGTGCTCGACTGCTCCGGCGGTGGCCTCGCAAGAAGTGGACGCATCGGTGGTGGACACCCGTTCTCCAGTAAAGACTGCATAGTGGATGACGAACTCGCCTCCGTCGTCGCATGAGCAGGGGACACCACATGGGATGCCACCACGGGGGACATCTCGACGTCGTGGATGCCGAGGCGCGCCTTGACCAAGTGCTGGTCGAGGTTGATACCTCAGGAGACGCGACGGTCGTGGATGTCACAGACGCCATCAACCGCACTCCATCCCCTCAGACGACCTCTGCCGACAGACGCCGCAAGCACTTCACCGAGCGAGTTACAAGGACGAGACAACCACCTCTCCTGGAGCTGCCATAGATGGTATGCCCCACAGCGGATGTGACCGCTTGCGATCCCCAAGAGGAGCAGGCGGATAGCGACGTAGAGCCTGTCGCATATCCTGACGTCCAAGCGAGGTGAGCATCTTATCTTGAAGCGCAGCGGGATGTCATCTCCGTCCGCATCGGCTATGAAGGCGTACGACGAAATCTACAGCGGTGACCCTGGTAACATGTAGGCAGTTCGTGAGTTGTTCTCGCTGGACGGCGACATGGGTGGCCGCAAGCGGCGCCGCCGCCGCTCGGCTGCCCGGGCATAGGCCTCATAGCCGGCGCCGCAATTAGGGTTGATCAGTGTCCAATGTAACACCATAGAGTGCAGTACACTAGGATGGGTTTGAGCGTGCATAGGGCACCGCTAAGACATGTTGTATTAAACTTTTTTCTCTACCTCAATAGAAAAACGCGCAAACTTTTTGCGTGATCAAGAAAAAAAAAGCACGTGGTCTTCAAATTCTCTGTATCCTCTCGGTTTGAACACATTTCTATTAGCCTCTTTTTATTGTATAAAAAAGATTGTAACTTTTCTCGGCCACGCATGCATTATTCCGTCCAAGGGGAGAATATAAATGTGAAAAATATTTTGAGATGGCGACATGCATCTCGCGAGCTCCACAAGGATCATCACAAGCAGGAAACAACACAATGCTGCCTAATTGACGTGCTTTTGGACTTTAAAAATGGGTTCCTTTTTCTCTCTTTTTTTCACTTTTGTTTTTGATTCTGCTAGGAAAGCGAGCCCCGTCGGTTTCATTTGTCCCCTACTACGTAGTATCAATTTAGCTAGATTTCTCGGATCTGTTCTTCAGGAACAGCTCGTTATCACTTTTTAAATACGGTACGGTGATGCGATGGTAGATTGCTGCGGCATGTACCAGTCCAAAACCACGCATCCATGGTCAAAACAATCTTAACGAGATTTTGTCCTTAAATTTGTGAAAAGACAGGTGCGAAAAGAAAAGACAGGTGCTCTGAAAATACGTAAATCGCGTGTCAAGTTTGGGCTCTCCGACAGATCTCCGTCCATGGAATTCTTCAATTCGATCCACCGGCCATCTGATTTGCATTGGCCGCAATTTATTGGCTTTTTAATTTAACTTGCGGCCTCATGCGGTCAGCAAATGTATCAATTTCATGCACGGATACGGTTCCACAAAGCATTGTCTTATCTAAATCAAGTAGCTCAACCGTGTGATTAATTTTAGATACATGTTTGGTTACCGTCAGATTTTTAGAATCCAGATAAAAAAAAGTCTCAAAATTTCATCCAAACGAGTTAGATTATATTGGATTTTAACAAACAGACACGTAATACAATAAAACGCGCCAGATTTTTTTCTATCCAGATTCTAAAAGTGCCATGAAGATCTTTTTGGAAGAGACGGGAGGAGGTAGAAGATGATTGATGGCGTTATCTGGAAAGTTCCTGCAACCTGCAGTCGGAACTGCCAACTTGACTCTCCGTTTCGATCAGATTGCATGCCAACCTGCAGTCCACGTGTCACCATCACTTTATGCCTTACTCAATCTCTCCCCTCTGACTATTAGATGATTTTTTTAGAGACTTTGTGACTTGTGAGTTCTGGCTCTCTACCTGATTTCGTCTTCTTCAACCCCGTGTCCCACTTTGGCAATGCAACCACAAATCACTACTGTATACGTATATATTGAGTTGACATTTCAAATTGCAAGTTAAAGCAGTGGGTTACATAGGCGTTGAGAATACACCATGAAAATATATTTTCATAATATGCTTATTTGGTGTCATAGTTGTTTCATTTAAAGTTGATCAAACTTAAAATAGTTTGACTTGTGATGATTCTAGGAGTTTAGGGGCGGAGGGAGTATGAAAAAAAACAACAAGTCCTAGACGACATACAACATTTTATATATAAGATAAGATAACTAGGCTAGATTCTTGCATTGGTCTTCCAATGGTTTGGCATGCATGTGTGGGGGTAAGTAGTTTAGGTGCGTGTTAGCTAGTCGTAATAATTTAAAGAACGCCACAGCATGCAGATAGACAGCATTTGCCGACAACATTCTTAGACTCTAAGTCTTTGAGGAGCTGAGTTGTGCACTTATGATCTATTTGGTAGAGTTCTATTCCCTGATTCTTTAGTAGGTGACTAGAATAGGGAGTGGGAAGTGATTTCGGTAGTTATTGAACAATTAAGGATTAGTGAGGAGCATTTTTCTTTAGCTTGTAGCTCTGAGTGTAAATAGAGAAGTGGTTATTGTGTGATCTCCTTACCAGAATATTGTTGTGTTTTGTTAGTTTGGCTGGCTAGGAGTGATTCTCATGTAGAATCTGAAGCTGGGAGCTCCCAAACGGTGGTTGCATGGTTTGTGCGGGATGAGATTCCGATCCTAAACTTTTGTAGATATATAAGATTCTTAGCTAGGCTCAAAGTCTTTGGACGGCTGGCTACCCTCACTACTAGAGAACAGGCCTTTGGTCGATGTCCAAAATTTGCAATAGTCTCGACGAAATCTGCACCCGGGACAAAAAGATATTTAGTCCCGGTTGGTAACCCAGACCAGGACTAAAAAGATGACTGCACCTTTAGTCCCGGTTTACCAAGGCATGTCAGTGCGAGAAACTTTTAGTCCCGGTTTGAGACACGAACCCGGACTAAAGGTACCTTTAGTCCCGGTTTGTGTCTCAAACCGGGACTAAAGGTGTTCCAGAGTGAATTTAAAAGGAGAGCGTATCTTATCTAAGTCAGATGTGTGGTGAGAGTTGAGATGGCAACACGTGCAAGGGTTAAAGTGAGAAGTCTTGGGTTCAAATCTCCACAGATGCATCTTTTTTTATCCAATAAACACAGGTAGGTTCTCTACTGGTGCCTTTCGGCCTACTGTCGGTGAGTCGGTCATGTGTGTAAGTGAGTTTTGAGGAAAAGTGCACGCCTGTTGGTTGTACTTGTACGTATACACGATATTATTTGAAGATAGTAATGAGACTACAAGTCTTTCAACAGCTCAAGTCGTTCAACGTACGTCAGGATATGCAAGAAGATTGCATCTTTACCAATGCCAGCAATGGTAGAAAGAAGATGCCGGTGGCGAACTGCAGACTGCCTGCGTGCAGTCGACACAGCTGAGCTGGAATGAAGGACTCTTGTTGACGTTAGCTAGCTTCTGTTTCCAGAGCCAGGAGTTACCATGCGCCTTCCTTCGTCTGAAAAAGTATGTATCGACCGAGATGGATCCTCGTCTTCACCTTCAGCTCGATCGTTGAATGATGGGAACATTAATTACTTTTAATTACAGTAGTTTTCAGTCTCGAGTTAGGTATGTCTGCCTTGATCTGATGATCAGGATTGTCCAATGAGGATACGGTTAGATATAGAGAGAGTAGAGAGATCGATCTTATAAGCATGCATGCGTGGAATATGACAATCTTGTTTATTTAGCATCTCCCCCTCCTCTTATGCGTCGAAATCCTGCATACAAATCTGCTATAAATTAAATTAAATCTACATATAAAAATCATGCAATATTATATACTCCGTAGGTATGAATATGGATAATGGTAACGACCGACGAGGTTACATTACATACTATATAGATGAGAGCTGAGGGTCCTAGAGCAAGTATAATATGAGGTTGTTAGCAAGCTGGATGCTGAGGTGTAAAGAAAAAAAGGAGAGAGAAGAGAGGTGGACTATAAACTTATAGCCAGCTGAAGCACAGTAACCAAGAAAATTTGTGAGAGAAGGAGGTGGGCAGTGGGCTATAGATGAACCAACTATTATATGAGTTGACTGTTAAGTGGATTATAAGTATCCATATAGCCAGCTGAAGGCTGTATTATCAGCCTTACTCTTAGGATGTGTTTGGTTGACAACCAGCGGAAGACCAACCCAGCTACAATAATGTTCTGCTACATTCTAAATATCAACCGAGAAAAAGATACGCTTTTCGATGTCGGCAGAGGTTAGGTCTCTAATGATGTTCGACTTGTAACCCATGCAGCTAGGGAGGGAGGATCTCGGACTGGCTGACTACCACCACTTTCCAAACGTAGCAGTTGGTCGTGTCGTGGTCCCTTCTTTTTTAATAATTGGAAAAAGATGTTAGCAGTTAATCTTGGTCAGTCTTTGAGCTTTGCATTGCTGGTGAGAAAAAGAAAATTATTCATATGCATGAAAATTAGTCTAGTCTTCCATTCGTGCACTGGCACTGTTTTCCAAGCCGAATAATAGCAAGCAAACAGCATCACCGAATCCAACGACCCTTTCAAAGCTATATATAGCGTTGTTTCGTAAGGGGAATTGAAGACTTGATACCACGAATAAGTACTTGCTCCAGAAGCATATATACAAGGCTATCCATTGACTAATAATTTATTTTCAGTGACAATATAATTTTAGACAAATAAAACGAAGCAACAAATGTGTTATTTATTTGCTCTAATCCCTCTCTTCGTAATCACACGAAGTTTTGAAAACCGACGCACAATACAAACAAATTCAGCTTCAGAGGCGGTTGACAGGAAGGAACGGTTAGCTAGGCCGGCTCACTAGTAATTAAAGAAAAGATTTTTGATCGGAACCCGAGGTTTTTGGTGCATACAAGTATTTTTGTTAGAGCGCCGATGGGCAACTAAAGGAATACTTATGGCCTTCCCACTACTTGATAAAATGATCTTGTGACTATCATTAGAAGTGATCGTTCCCTCGCGTTCGGCTATAACGGAAACCCTCGAAAAGGTAAAAAATGACTTCTAGGACCGGTTCTCAAAACTGTTACTATACCATTGATTGTAAAAAGAAGTGGTTTTGAGGAGCGGTTTTAAAATCATTCCTTAAGACAACCGCCCTTAAAAATCTATTTTTAATTAGAATTGGTTTGTTTGATCCAGCCCTTACAAAAGGCGCTGACCCCCTTTGTATTTTTTTTCAAAAAACAAACAAAAAAAAGCTGAGAGAAAACAACAGTTGCACTATTATTCTACTTTGTGAACATATATATGTAACTTCATTTGACCACTATTGTATGTAATAATCAAACATGTGAAACTACTAAGAAGTTTACATGACAAGTCCAAGATGACACACTATGTCCACAATCAAAGGTAGAGGGGGTTGACTGATGCCATACATTTTTACAAATAATGATAGTACCAGAGAGCCGTTCAATGTCATTGATCCAATATGGATGAGATCAAGGGTGGGTGTTGGAAAGAAGTAACTAATTAATAATCACTCTTTCACCGGTAAGTCTCTTTGCATTAGTATATGCCTTATTTGGAAAGAGGCAGCAAGAATTTGGTATTCATATCATATATCTCATATGATTTCCACATGAAACCGTTGAATAATTACCACAAGGATCGACCAGGACCAGGAAAGAGGGCAAAAAGAAACATCTAGTATCACAAGCTAGCTAGTTACGTACATGGAACTGGGTATAAGCAACAACACGTAATAGCAACGCGATGCAAGTAACAAATACTTCCTTCGTCCTAAAAAGATTCAATTCTCTCTTTTTAGAAGGTCAAATATTTTTAAATTTGTTAAATTAAATATATATAAAACTACTAACGTTTATGAATCAAATAAAATATCACTAGATTAATCATAGAATATATTTTCTAAGAAAGATACAATTCACTTGTATTGACGTGGATCCACCTCAATACATATAAGGTGCATTTGGTTTGAGGACAAGGGTGGATGGGACATGGCCATCCATGGATTTTCGGATATGGATATCTATATTGTCTGTTTGGTTGGATGGATGGGACGAGCCATTTTTTTATTTGGTTAGAGGGATGAGATTAGATGGGATGAGAATACTTGACTAATTATATCTATTATTTAAAATAATAACAACTAATTATACATTAATAAATATACACCAACACTAATCTTGTCGTTATAATCACTAATTAAAAATAAATACTACTCTAATTGTCACACAAAACATGCGTTAATCAACATATTAACACTTATCAAAACTTATCTTGTCATCATAATTACTAATTAACAATATAACGTAATAATAATCCTTAATTTATTTGCTAATAAGAAATATTAGAAAGCATGGATAAACTCATGCACAAGATTTCTGAGGGCCGCGATATCCAACATCTACCTAGAATATTCTTTATTTGTGGATATTCAAGTTTAGCTTGTTCATCCAACCAAACACCTTGTATCCAGATATCAATGTCCCATCCATAGATATCTATGGAACCAAACATACCCATACGAGATCTTAACATGGTAGACTTGCGTTGAAACCTAGCATGTTCTACTGGTCAGGTCTGGGCTGAAATGGGCTGATCTGCGGCTGCCTGGTACAGGAAACCAGCCAGCTTTAGCCACATTCAAATTTGAATTCAGCAGATCTGCTTGCTTGGTAGGGCAGTAAACTCTTAGGAAAAATGGTACATAGGTTCCTAGTAGAACTACAAGAATTCTGTTAATCCATGACGGAAAATTTTCGTCACGGATCAATAAAAAACCGTCACTATACAATATCTGTGATGGTTTCAGATATCGTCACGGATTGAGCGTCATGAATTGACCTCCGTGACGGTTTTCTGAAAACCGTCACAAATTAATAGAATCTGTGACGTCTTAAACCGTCACAGTAGAGCCCAAAGCCCAGCCCAAGCCCAATACCTATGACAGTTCTAAACCATCATAGATAAATTGCCACATCATCTAGAAAGCTTACGTGGATGATGACATGGATGCTTACATCACCAGCTAGCCCATCTATTTTTTGTTGTAAGAAATCCCAAACATTTATTTATTGAATGACAAATATGCTTACATTTCTTTAGCATTCCCAATTATAGATTTACAACCATGGGGTCAAATATGTTTATATATACAAAGATTTACACATTGATGATGAAGCAATTTAAAACAACACTAATTCATACAGCCAACATTGTCTATCCACCATGCAACAATAAGCAAATAAGCAATGCAGCCAACTGCTTAGAACCACCTGGTTGGAATGATGTTCCTTCAAATTCATCAAGCACTTCTCCAATATTGTTTACCCACCATTCTCATTTGCACTGCCCTACAGCCCTTCCTAAAAACCATGAAAAAGAAACGCTCAATCAAATGGTGATTCAGAGAACTTAGATAGCACTGTAATGACAAGATAATGTAACACTACTGATTGGTAAATTACAAATTACAACACAAAAAAACTATTAATTCCTGTAAAAAAATCTTATGCATCTATTCAATAGTCTGGCTGCTATTTCATAAAAAACAGAAATAAATGCAACTCACACATACACGGAAGATACATATTGTCATAGTCAGGGCAGCTAGAGAAATACATGATTTGCCAAGGGAGAATCAGCTTTGAATTATGGTGGCAAAAAGAGACATACCAGTTGAAGTAGAAACCAGCAAACTTTGAGTTTTCTGAAATCTCAATTTCCACCTTGCTTTTCTGGATGCCTACTCAAAAATAAATGCTACCGTTACTACCTATTATACTATCAAAAATGCCCAGCATCCTTTTAAAATTATTAAAATTCTTGTTTAGCAAACAGGAGGTTAGAACCTATAATACTCACTCAAAACTCTGGATGTAACTGGTTAGATAGGACAGTAACAGCAGCAGCAAACTAGCATGTATCAGTCCAATCTAGGGCCAAAAAATCAGGGAATTCATACTTGCACCCTTAAAAAGCAAATGCTGCTACCAGCACAGTAATAGATGGGCTTTCAGATTCAGTTTAGAAACTTTCAGTTGTAGTTTATAGCCAAAAAAAACTTGTCCTCTCTTCTAGAATAAACCATCAAAGAAATTACAGGAACTAAATCACTCATGGCAGCCTCTGAAATATTTAGTAAGCTAAACCTATTGAGAAAAGTTTAGTCTTTTAAATGGATCGAAAGTGTACCAATAATGTACTGTACTAACAAAGAGAACACACAAGGCAGGAACTCAGAATTTATGACTGCAGGAACATATAATAGCAGTAACAGCAATACTAGAAAATGTATCAAAAATAAAAACTTCTAGAGTACTGGAGGGCATATTGTTATTGAAGAATGCTTTTTTTGTACAGCAGGAACATATAATGTCAGGTCGGATTCTATTCATGAGCTTGCCAAAATCATACAAAAGGAACCTTCACTGAAGCACTTCACTTTGTAAACCTACAATAAGGAGACGGTCAGATGCATATACAAAGGTTATAGAAGATCACTTGCACATGACATTCACATATAACCACAAACAGAGAACAAAGAGAATGAATGTTTTTGCTTTATCCTGCCACTGATGCTACTATATCTAGCGCCACTGTAGAATATAGAAGAATTCCAATTTATGGGAGCTTGTGTGGCTCAATAACAATTGATATGTTTAACAAAACCACCTGAGCAATAATCCATTTGACATACCAGTGATTCATTATGGCTTAGAGAAAGGAAAGCAGCAATGTTGTAAGTTGTAACTGAAATTAACATAAATAGGGCAAGGCAATATCACCTTAATCCCAATCAGACTTATCTTTTTACCATATATGGAGATGCACACTAGTAAAATGTGTACTTTTACAATTTACCACACTTCACGTGCAGTAAACTGTAGCACCTGAACCACAATTCCTGAACAAAGATGAAGATGGTTAATTTTCATATAAGTAGAAGATTGTGTCAGGTTCATTAGAGAGCCTGGCTTCTACATTCAGAGTAATTTCATAGCATTTCACGAGTCACCACATCCCACTTGTCGGAGCAAAATTGTTGACAAACAATGTTTTTAAGCTAACTAATGCCACATCCACCATTGACTAAACGTGATGCATCAGAAACACTATCACACATCAACAAAATTAATCTTTTATGTTTTACAAATGAAAAGGGATTGTGTGCTGTGCATTACAAAGTTATAATAGAAATAAAACCGAAAATTCAAGGAATCATCTAGCAGATTCACAAACATAACAAACATATCTGGGTCTCAATCACATCTCATGAGCTACGGCAGGTCACACAGAGCAGCTGGATCTGAAGCCTAATTTTGGAATAATCAAATCAAACCAAGAGCTATACAAGTACTAATCTGCCACAACTACATATCCAGATCTGATGGTGGAAAGGCAGTCGTGCCTTGCCTCCACAGGTTGGGATCGCAAGGGGTCTGGAGAGAGCACTACTGGCAGCCTCCTCCACTCTGAGGTGGAGGCGCCACCTCTGGCCTCCTTCGTGCCGAGGTGGGCACGCCGCCGCCGGCCTCCTCCACGCTAGGGTGAGGGCACTGCTTCCGGCCTCCTACGCGACGGGGTGAGGCGCCATCTCCGGTCTCGGCGCCGTGGTGAGGGCGACTGCTAGGCTGGGGCGCCGCGCCGCCTGCAAGAGGCCTCTAGTGTGGGCGCAACAGACAGCATGGTTGCTCTGGGGTGGAGGCGGCGCCTGGAGGTCGGGAGCAAGGCAGTCAGGATGGGTGGATTAGGTCTAGGGTACGTTATATATGTTAGTGGTTATTGGGCCGTGGGCTGGATATCCATCACGGGTTTATACATTGCTAGTGAACATTACACACCAGTAGTGACGTTTTTTCAATCTGTCATGGACAATCCGTCACGGATTGCAAGGTTTCTTGTAGTGTAGCTTCACAGACAAATATGGGTCTCAAAATTGTAAATTACTTCCACATTTCCACGCGGTATTGCTGTTGCAAAATGATGATTCAATTAACGACATGAACAAAGGAAAAAATGTACTGCTAGTATTTCGACCTAACCTTCAGGTGGGTGAGGGAAAGTGGGTGTCGTGGATGGCGGAGGGTGGTCACGGGAGAGGGTTGGTGTGCGGCCTGCGGGGGTGCGGGAGTGGGGCGGGGGAGGGGGAGGGGGGTGGAGAGCGGACAGCGGCGGATGCGGGAGCACCGGATGTGAGCGGCCGAACCCTAGGATGGGGCGAGCGAATGAGAGAGGGAGTGGGAGAAGAGCGGCGGCTGCTGCGCTTTATGCCAGCCGAACGGCTGGGCTGAAAGGCCCAGCCAGCTCCAGCCAAAATCAGCCTTGGCTTGCAAGCCTGTTCAATTCTTCTTACCTCCCTTCTTGTGTTGTTTCGTGTTTTCCCGGTACTCGTCGTCGTCAGAATTATTTGCTTAGACGTCCATGGCACCCTCTACTTTCCAGCTAATCATATGGTGCAAGATGTGATCTATGTTAGCTAGCTTCTTGTTTGTTTCTTTTACAAAAATTCTAGATCATTTAGAAATTAAAGAAGACTTCGATTCTAATCACCAATATAAATTTATGTTAATTTCTAATAAAAAATTAGTAACTAGTCCAAGTATATATCTAAAATGTTCCTACAAAAACAATCAAACCTATACAGATAAATTCTCAAGTTTATGCTAGCACTGAGGTATTATTACCTCATAGCAATATTTAAGTCTTGTTTGGTATAGCCCCAGATGGCGCCAACTCCTCCCTACACCATAGCGAGGAGCCATTTTTTTTTCTTATCTTAAAATGAAATAGGAGTTACTGAAGACACTATATTTTGCAGTGTAACAAGGAACCAGAGCCGTTTGGAGGCATACCAAATAGGACCTTACTTTAATAGGTAAACTAAATTAAGGAGGAAAGAGTGCGGCCTTTGATCTTTAAAAAAAACAGAATTGAATCATTAAGCTACACCCAAATACTTGTGTAGATTAGTAGTTAGAATATTTAGTCCAAATAATGTCCTGCAAAGAACAGTTCAAATTCATAAAGAGAAATTCCTTGGTTCATATTAGAAAGAAATAATCATCGAGGTAAATTAAGAAATATAGAAAACTAATGCTGGTTGTGGTCTTTGCCAAGAAATTTACAGCATTGAGAATCATTCGATCCAACATATACATCCAACTCCAGGGGGAGCAAAGTTTATGCAATTAACCTAAGGGTCCGAATTTCTCCTCAACTTTTGAATACCCTTTCATGTTGCACAAAAGTCCACTTTTACAAGACATATATGCATGATTACAGATCCTTGTATAGGTTTCTCATTATATATATATATATATATATATATATATATATATATATATATAGAGAGAGAGAGAGAGAGAGAGAGAGAGAGAGAGAGAGAGAGAGGACTAATTTGTAGAATCACACATGCATGCAGGTCATGGCGAGTGTTCATATGGATCAGATCAGGTCCTACTGAAACTAAACATTTTTTAATCTAATCTAAAAAAAAACATTTTTTAACCTTGTCCAGAGAGGACACAGCAATACGTGTTGGTTGTAGATACGTACGTACGCTTAGTCCACTAAACGAAACACGGCTTGGTCAAGTATTTTAAAAAGGGTTTATTTCCGATCAAGTTCGTTTCAACACCTAACATGTACACTTGGGGTACTTAGCCGCCGTTTTTTAAACATCGCAAGTATGCATAAACACCGTTGGGATGTCCAAAACCTCAGTAGTAGTAGTACTAGTATATATTTCAATTAATTCGATCGATCGGAAAGATTACTTGTTCCAAGGACGAAATTAATAAATGGTATAAAATCTGACTAGCATGCAGGTCAACTCTACCAGTGTACTTGACCAGCAACCTACCAAACTTGGTACGGTGACCCCACCTGAGAGCTGGATTCTGATTCCTCTTCCTCTCCTTGGACTTGAAATCTTGGCCGGTACGATGTTGATATAGCTTTGCGTCAGGCATGCCGTCACGCATCGACCTAGGAGTAGCTAGAGTACTGTTCGGCTGCCTGTGAAGCCAGCGGCAGTGGCTGTTTGTACAGTAGTTATGTGAGAGGCATTCCAGCCATAGCCTCGTTGAAAGCCTACCTTTATATATTCTGAAAATGCAATTTTCTTAATAAGTCTACAAATGTCAATCTTGTGTTGACACTTGATAATTCTTATGATAAGATTGTAGACGTTGGTCAGAGTTAAAAATGTTTGACTTAGGACATGTCTAGACAGACCTATATCACGTTCAAAGAAAGTAGGTCACGAGAAAGAAAGGCCGGACTAGATAAGAAAATACCACCAACTTTAGACGAAGACATGACTACTACATGGAAACCACACTGCAAATGGATCTTGGAGGGTCAAAATTGAACTCTGTATCGATAGTTGAGGTACCATTTGATGATACTGGAATTCGTCATGGACAAAATTATACAAATAGAAGAGTTAAGTGATACAAAATGGACTGATTCGTTTTAGAATCCAATCACATGCCGATACTTTTTTTTTAAAAAAATGAAATCAAGCAGCTGCCTTTTGCTGAATAGGAACTGAAACCCTTGGTCAGCAAGCAAGCTAGCTGTACTTGGGCTAAGCACTTATAATGCATATCGTTGAATTGGGACAGATAATGCCACTCTTAGCAGCCTTAAACAAGTTGTGGCTGCTGCTCCCTGAAGCCACAAACAAGCTTGCTCGCAAGAAGTACATGTTGCCGAGATCTCCCATCTGATCAGTAAGTATGCAAATAATTAAGGGCGGCAGTGGCTGTTCGACAACACAGGAAAAAAAAACCCAAAAAAGAATTAATAATACAGAATTAACTACTCTACAGTCTATGGTATCGTTGACCCGATGGCAGCATTGTTATGTATCCAAACAACATACTACAGTGTATATATATATATATATATATATATATATATATATATATATATATATATATATATATATATATATATATATATATATATATATATATATATATATATATAAACAGCATTGTTATGTATCCAAACAACATACTACAAGATATTGTTGCGCTGCTCGCTGCCTAGAACAGTGTCTAAAACACCCCACCTGCCGAGGTGCTCACCCAGCTAGGTGCTTGCCCAGGTGCTCGCCGACGTGCTCGCTCAGGTGCTTGCCGGTGTGGTGTTCGCCAGTGCCTCCTCCTACACCCACCACCTGTTTAATAAAATCCCTTAAAGAGGGTAAACTTACCAATTAGAAAAGAATAGATATGCAAGGATCATTTATACTTCCTTAGCTTTAAAATCAAATTCAAATTAATACATTACAAAGGCATATTTCACCGTGGAATTAATAGAGCTAATTTGATATTACCAATGTAGTATACGTTCATATCAATTTTTTATTCTCTTATCTAAAAAAATATTCATACGAATTTTGGTCAGAATTAGAGAAACTTAACTAATAATAGAACTAAAGAAAACATGCATACTTCGTGATTTTTTTCTTTTAGTAGGTCCGGTGCTTATATTTTTTATAAGATACGAAGCGGGCATTCGTCCGTCCGTCCAGACAGATGGACCGCCCTGCCTGGGCCGCTCGCTCCCGCCCAGACTCCTTCTGTAGGACCACCTCCATCGCGCTAGTTCGCCGCGCTGTCCGCCTATGGTGCTCTGAAAGCGTATATTGTAAATATATGTTTCAAGTGTTCCATATATATGTTTCAAAGATACGTTGCAAGTGTTTTATATGGATGTTGCAAAAGTAGATCTGGATGTTGCATATGTTGCAATGGTTATACACCTATGTTGCAAATATCTATTCAAAATGTTTCATCTACTTCAGACATATGTTGCAAGTGTTTTATCTGGATATTGCATATGTTGTAGTAGCTATAACATATGTTGCAAGCATATGTTCCAAATGTTTATTTATTTTATACGTCTGTTGCAACAAGTGTTTCATGTTGCAAGTGTTTCATGAGCAGGTGCGGGAAGTGGGCTCAGGCAGTTTCCGCATGCGCAACACGGAGCGGGCGTAGGCGGTCCCTTCGTGCGCATGGAAGCGGAGCGGGCGCAGACGGTCCCCACATGCATATGCACGCGAAATGGACCGGTGCAAGAAACAAAGCGGCGTGGGCGGTCCCTACCTATGCAAGCAAATTCCGCGTACACTACTACAAAAAAATCTTTTGCGAGGCGTTTAGAAATTATTTTCGGAGGCGGGCAGCACTTCCAACCGCCTCTGTTAATGCCACAGATTAACCGAGGTGGTTAAAAAAAACCACCTCGCAAAAACGATTTACGGAGGCGGACATTATAAGAAAACCACCTCCAAAAAATAGTCTATTTTCGGAGACGGTCATCTTCAAAAGCCCGCCTCCTTAAATCTATTTTCGGAGGCGGGCACTCTATAACACCCGCCTCCAATAAAGCCAAGGCCCAACCGGCCACTCGGAGCCCGATAGCCATCTTCATATAAATATATGAACCTAGGGTTTTGTTGGTTCTCTTCCCCTCACTCCGCCCAAGCAGCGGAGTGGTCTCTCAGTCTTCTCCCCACGCGGTCTCTCAGCCCAGTCGGAGCGCTCTCCTCTCCCCACGCCATCTCTCTCTCACTCCTCTCCCCACCCAGCACCCTCTCTCACTCCTCTCCCCACCTAGCACCCTCTCTCTCTGCCTTCTCCGTCGAGGGCCCAATGGCGCGGGTCGGCCTCCTCCAACGGCGTGCGAGGTGGGGTGAGGAAGGGCGGCACCGCGGTGTGCACGGCGAGGTGAGATGGGGCAGCGCGGGGTGGCGCCCACTCCCGCGCCTGGCGGCAGTCGAGGCGAGGCGAGGCGGGCCCGCTCCCTCATCTGGTGTCGGCAGTGCGCGGATCCAGCGGCGGGTGCCCTGCAACGGCTCCCCGGAGGTGGATCCGGCGGCGGATGCCCTGCAGCGGCTCCTCGGAGGCGGTGGCATAGACTGCACTCCGGCGGTGGCGCGGGCACGGCGGCAGCCGCACTCCGGCGGTTGGGCTCGACGCGGGCTCTAGATGGGCTCGCATTTGGGCTCGTTGTTTTTTTATTTTATTAACGGAGGCGGGCAGCCGGACCACCTCGGTAAAGGGTCCATTAACTGTGACCTTATGTTCTAGGCGGGCGGCTTGCCCGCCTCCGAAAAGCTCTTTTGCCGCCTCAAAATGAAAATGTTGTAGTAGTGGTACATGCGGGCGTGGACCCAGTGCAGGCGTCTGTCCGGATGTCCGGATGCTAGCCACGCCATATTTTTTTTGTTCTTATAAGACTCCCTCCCTCCTGTAATGTAATACATTCTAGTATTCAAAATTTGTCTTCAAATATAATGCATTTTAGAGGACAAAGATCAATTTTATATTACATACTTTTCATTTATCAACTAATTACCATTAAACACGTTGGTGATAGCATCTCATTCGAAAATAAAATGAGGATATATACGTCTTTTTATGTTTCTCTTTTAATTTATTTTAAAATTCTTAGAATATACCGTGGTACAAACAGAGGGAGTAATTCATAGTTCTGCTACTTGATCCTCAGGCCTACAAAATTCGACGACCGAAGAAAATAATTAGATGGACAGTAATCTACAAATAATTGTAATAATCTATAAACGGGCCAGCAGCTTGAATGACGAATCAGCCGATTGACGAATAATAGAAAATAATTCGCTGTATCCAACTCCAAGGTTTTTCCACACGATCGACGAAAAGTCGCACGACCAGATTGAATGCCACCTTTTTGTCTGCAGCTTTGTGTACCGGCCGGTAACGAAAATTCAGCACGAGAGGAATTACTTTTTCAATTTTTTGCTCGCTTTTTGTCCCCTTGCTTATTTTAATTGGAAAAGGCTAGCAAACCGGCCGGCCGTTTTCCTACGGATAGTGTCAAACTAGCTCGTGCGTGCATATATGCTCATTTAGTATTATTTTAGGTACTGACAAGTGACATGTCATCGAATGGAACCGTACCACAGTAGTACCACTACGACGCGGCGACATGCATTATATATTCCCAAGGAGAACTTAAGGTCTATTCAGTTTCTGCGTGCTAATAATAACCGTTGCTAAACCTTAACCTTGGAGGATCTAAATAGAAGGGTTAATGGGTGGGCTAAAAGAGTTTCAATATATAAAAAAGAGTCTGTTGTGTTTCTTATCCTCCCCACACCTGTTTTTTTACTGCACTTCTTCTTCCTCCCGCTGGTCTTCTTCATCCTCCCGCTGCCCGCCGCTGCCAGACCATGTCCTTGCCCCCTGTCGGCGGTCACCGCCTCGCCTAGACGAACCCTAGCGCCCACAGCAGCCTCTCTCTTCCCCTCCTCCCACCGCCACCATTTTCTCCAGCTCTGGTGAGCTCGCTCGCCGCCATCTTCTCCAACTCCAGCAAGCCTCCCCCGCCCCGACCTAGCCCGACTGCCCCTACATACCACCGCTTGCTCCCCTAAGCTGCTCAGCCACCATCCCCACCGCTTGACCTACCTACCTCCCCCGGCCGGGCCCTTCTATACCCGCCGGAGTTGGAGAGGAAAGAGGGAGAGAGCTCGCCAGAACCCTAGCTGAGGGAGAAGAAGAGGTGGGGCGGGCATCGGGCGTGGGCGCAAGCGAGCGGGAGAGGGCACGGGCGCAGGCGATCAGACGGCCTCCACCGTCATCCCCCACGTGATCGGACGCCCCCAAAATCGCGTGTTGAGGGCGGCTAAAACACCCGAGTGTGATTTAGCATTATTATAAAAAAGTCATCTCTATCATCTATTCTCTCTCTAGCGGTGTGAGAGAGAAAGGGAGGAGAAAAGGTATTTTTATCTAGGAGCGAATTTTCACTACCTGAGGATCCAAACAGGCAAGGGCTAACGACTAGTTGACTAATTTTTAACTGATTAAATTTTTAGCTATGTCTAATAACTAGTCCTAGTGCATCCAAACATGCCCTCAATTATGAAAAATATTTTGCGATGGCGACAAGCATCTCGTGGGCTCCACAACGACGATCATCACAAACAGCAAACAAGCAACACAATGCTGCCTAATTGACCTGCTTTTGGACTTAAAGAAAGGGTTCTTTTATCTCTCTTTTTACACTTCTGTTTTTGGTTCTGGTAGGAAAGCAGGCTCGTCGCCTTCGTTTCTCCCTGCTACGTATCAATTAGTTAGATCTCTCGGATCTGGTCTTGACGAACAGCTCGTTATCACTTTTAAAACACGACGGTGATACGATGGTAGATCGAAATCAGTCCAAAACCCGTATCCATGGTCAAAACAATCTTAACGAGATTTTGTCCTTTACGGCCGGAAAGAAACAGAAAGATTCTCATAAATACGTAACGCGTGTCAATTTTGGCCTCCGATATGATCCTCCGTCCATGGAATGGAATTCGAGCCACCCTCTGATTTGCATTGGGCGTGATTTAATTATTATTGGCTTTTTAACCCTCTGCATGATATCTACGGATGCAAATATATATATAGCTCGGTTTCACATTCCGACCGGACATTCCTTTTCATTTATATATTCCATGCATAAGTTACACGCCAATATGCATATGCCATGCATTTACTTCATTTCCAGCATGGTCCAATGCAACTTTTTTCCACCAGTAGGAGACTTTTGTGCAATTCTTGTGCATGACTTTTATTTGGAGAAACTGTCTATACATTAAATTGCTCAATATATTTCGTTGTTATTTGGTAAAATTTGTCTAACCATGGATTAATTAGACTCAAAAGATTCGTCTCAAACTTTACAGACAAACTATGCAATTAGTTAGTTTTTTTACCTACATTTAATGCTCCATGCATGCGTTTAAAGATTCGATATGATGGGTGGAAGAGGAAATATTTTGGGTTTGCATGGCAAGTAAACAGGGCCTTTCTACTTTTTAACTATCATTCTCACTTCTCTAGAAATTAAACATACTTAACTTTGATCAAATATATACTTAACATGCTTAACTTTGACCATCTTAACTTTGACCAAATATATGGTATCTCCAGAAATCCTATTTTTAGAGGCGGCTCAAAACCGATTTTTAGAGGCAATTGAAAGTAGACCCGTCTCTAGAAATCGATTTCTAGAGGCGGCTAGAAATAGAGTCACCTCTAAAAATTAGAGCATGTGTAGATCAGCCGCCTCTACAAATGCATTTTTAAGGACAGCAAGGTTTGGAGGCCACTGTAGAGGCGGACCTCCCGTTGCTACAGATCGAATTTGTAGTAGTGAGACAAGAGATCAAGGGAGAAAAAATAAAGCAACTTCGCCCAGCTCCTCCGACAGTGCGTGCAGACCTTCCTCAAATACCCCTCTATATGCGTGATGCTAGACCAGAGCCATGGAGTGACGGGGCGCATGGAGTGCGGAGTCGTCGGAACAGAGCTCGAGAGTCGCTAGTGTATGGGGTGCCGAGCACGGCCACACAGGCTGCTGGGGCGTGCGTGCTTCTAGCTTGCCATCTAGGTCGGACGGGAGGAAGCTGCCGGACCATGAAAGCCGGCGATACAGGAGGATAGAAGAAAGAGAAGGAAAGGAAGGAGATATAGAAGAGGAGAAAAATGAGGAAAAATATAAGGATATTATGAACATTTCATCCTTTGTTGTCTACCACAAGAAACATCAAAACAACTTCAACACCACCAGGCGAGCTACTTGGGGAGCCAAAATTAAAAACTACTCCACTAATAAAGCATAGTTGTACCAAATAGGCCTGTAGACATTCACATCCATGCACACATACTCATCTCTGAAGGAACGTGTAACACTCACCCTACTACCCTATGAGAAAACTCAAAAGGCATTGGACCTGCAGTACTTGATGTTAACAAAGACACTGACACTTTGACACTTTTCTTACAGTTGAAAGAACAATTAGCCGAAAGTGTGGGCAACCATACGGAAATTAAAAAGTTAAACCCAAGAGATGAATCGCGACTCAGCAATGTGACTTGTGAGGATACATTTTCTCTCTTCCTTTTTCTATAAATATGAAAAGAAGTGCTAATTTTCAGCAGAAGAAGAAGAGTACAAAAATCCGAGTAGCACTATGTTTTGCAAGTGCCACTAAACTGTGGATGTTTCTTCGCGCTGCATGTAATTAAGAAGAAGATCTTTTTGGAAGAGACGGGAGGTAGAATAAGATTGATGATGTTATCTGGAAAGTTCGTGCAACCTGCAGTCGGAACTGCCAACTTGACTCTCCTTTTCTTGGGATGGATGGATTGCATTGCATGCCAACTGGCCTGCAGTTAGAACTGCCAAGCTTGCAATGTCCACATCACCATCACTTTATACCTTACTCTATCTCTCCCCTCTGACTTTCAGATGATTTTTTTAGAGGACTTTGTGTTCCAGGTCTCCTCTACCTGCTTTCTTCTTCTTCAACTCCGTGTCCCACTTTGAGAATGCAACAACAAACCATTATATTGAGTTGACATTTAAAAATGCAAATTAAAGTATTCTGTTAGCGTTGGAAATCCAATAAACAAATTAATGAAGGACGACATGCAGCCAATAGGAATGCAAGGCGGGTTGTTAGTGAGCCCATAGATAGACTTAATTTGTACGTGTAACCCGTGAAAATTAAGCCTATTTGTGGATTCACAAACAACCTGTTTTGCATCCACTAGCAGCCATACATGCATGGGCGAAAATACAAAATTAGTGATTTTAAATAAAATTTCACTATATATATACCCCTACGATACATGTCTATGCAGTTAAAAGGCAAGCGCACCCCCTCTAACTTCTCTAGCTTCGTCGTGCAAATTGTATGCAGGCATCCTCCCTCAAGTAAACCCGAGCTAGCTAACCCAGTTTAAATAAGGAGACCGGTAAATGTCATATTAGTATAATTTGCGGGGTAAAGTGGGTTTGGCAGATAGAGCTGGAGGGTACACTGAATTGCGAAAGTCAACTGAGCTAGAGTGGCTCTCGGACCACCACTGAATCCCTTGCTCCAAATAATTAAATGTTCCTTTTGGAAATTGGTGTGTATGTTTTTTTATTGTAACCTCTTTGTCCTAAATAAATAAACTCTTAGAGTTGTCCTAAGCAAGTTACTTTAAATTTGATTGAATTTATAGAAAAAGGTATCGATATTTTGACACCATATTAGTATCACTAAATATGCTAGGAAATATATTTTTATAATGTATTTATTTGATTTCATACGAACTCGATCTTCCTTTAAAGTTGGTCACACTCAAGATAGCTTGACTTTATACAGTGATTCTAGCTTGGAGTTTGAGATGGAAAGGAGTATGCAAGAAAAACGAGTCCTATACAATATACGATGTTTTGTATATATAAATAGGATGACTAGATTCTTGCATTGGTCTTTAATTCAATGGCTTGGCATACATGTGTGGGGTGAGCAATTTATAGGTATGTGTTAGTGAGTCGTAATAATTCAAAGAACACGAATCACTACCAAAATGGTGAAATTCTCCTAGTGTTTTTAAGCAGTAATAAATCACTATCATTAATCATACATGTGGGAATGCTCCCTAGGAGATATTTGGTAGGAAAAGTTTATACTAAAAATTTGAATACTAAAACACTAGGAAAAACCCAACTCACTAGGAGAAGCCAAAGTTCTGGTTGCCGATAAGATCACCATTAGCCATTAGGCTCCATGTCGTTGACGAACCGCGCTGTGCACCTAGAGCACGTTTGATAGAGCCACACAGTCTCTAAATAGGGAACAGTAATGAGACACATGTTTTTAGCTTCCAGTTTTCGGTGTAATTAAATGGAGAAGCGTTTCTTGTCTATGGTGATTTTCACGTTAGAATCTGGAGCTGGGAGCCCTCAAACGGTACCTTAGGGTTGCATTGCTTGTTTGAGATGAGAATATGAGATTCTAAAAAACTTTTGTAGATAATTCTTAGAATCTTAGCTAGGCCCAAAGTCTTTGGACTGTTTTTTTGTGTGTGTGTAAAAGTCTTTGGGCTGTTGGTTGTACTTGAACGTACGTGAAACATTTACAGCGAGACTAAATATATACGATATTCGAAGATAACAAGACTCCATGTCTTTCAACAGCTAGCTCATCAAGTTATTCAGCCGTTCAATGTACGTAAGGATATGCAAGAAGATGCATCTTCGCCAATGCCAGCAATGGTAGAAAGATGCCGGCGGTGACGAACTGTAGACTGCCTGCCTGCAGTCGAGTCGACGCAGCTGAGCTGGAATGAAGGACTCTTCTTGACGGATGCTTCTTTGTTAGCGTTTCCAACCAGGTGTTACCATGCGCCTTCCTTCGTCTGAAAAGTATAGGACGAGATCGATCCATGTCTTCTCCTTCACCTCGTTGAATGATGGGAACATTTACTCATTATTACACTAGTGTTTCCAGTCTCCGGTTAGGTATGTTCGCCTTGATCTGATGATCAGGATTGTCCAATGAGGATACGGTTAGGGAGAGAAATCTTATAAGTATGCGTCACTAGTACAGAAATATTTTTTATTGGTGGTACTTCTTAGTATCATTACTATAGAAAGGATTTTTAGAGACGATCAAAAAGTATTTTCAGAGGCGGACATGGCACTGCCTCTGGCAAATGGTAACGTCCTGTGTCATATTAGCTAACCGCAATTTAAATGTCATACTAGCTAACCCCTGTTTAAATAAGGAAGTATATATCGTACAATCTCATGTTGCGGTCACGAACTGAACCGATTAGGTTTCTAATTCGCAGACGACTTAAAGGACAAGCAACCAGTAATTAAAATTACAAAAGGAGGTCATGCTCCTGCAAGGGTCACAGGCTTAATTTTAACGAACCATTCACGTAGGCTGAGGCCCAGACCCGTGCCCTGGCGAGGAGAGCGAGCGAACGCATGTATTGTTCTCTTATCTCTCCCCACCCTAAATTTTGTGAAGTTGAGAGCGCTTCTATGTTTAAGCATGCCACGCTTCATATAGCAATATTGTGGGAATAAAGTTCTACCACTCCCACAGTCCCACACATACACACATGAAGGAGCCTTTAGGATTTATTATTTGAAATAATTAAAAATTCTTAATTGGGTCAAGCCTATATATTTTAACAATGTGAACAATGTTACTGTATCAACTTATTTATATTATTAATGAGAGCTAGAGATTTAGGACGCATTTAGTTAATTAACGACTTAATTATCTCATCAATGAGAACTAAAAGTTTAGGACGTATTTAGTTTGAAGACTAGCTAGTAGAAGACCAAACCACACTTACAATGTCGTGATGCTTCATTTAAAAATCAAACATGAAAGGGTACGCTTTTCGAGGTCGGCACGTTAGGTCTCTACTGAAGCTCTACTTGTAACCCATGCAAACAAAAGCAGGGACGATGGATCGGACTGGATGACGACCAGCACCATTTCCAAACGTAGCAGTTGGTCGTCGTGATTCCCCTTTTCTTTTAATAATAACTGAAAAAAATTGTTAGCAATTAATCTTGGTCAGTCTTCGAGCTTTGCATTAATTGCTGGTATACAGTGAGAAAAAGAAAATTATTCGCATGCATCAAAACTAAACTAGTCTTCCACTCGTGCACTGGCACTGTTTTTCCAAGGCGAATAACTAATGGTAAGCAAGCAAACAGCATCACCGAGATTACATTCTGATCCTTGTGCTCGAATCAACCGACCCTTTCAAAGCTACATATAGCGTTGTTTCGTAAGGGGAAGAACTGATACCAGGAATAAGTACCTTGCTCCAGAAGCATGTATATGTAAGGCTATCCATTGACTAATAAGTTAACTTTAATGATCCTAGCTCTTGCACAATTTTAGCCACAAGAAAACAGCAGGTGCATTGTGTGTATCCCTCTCTTTGTGGACACATCACTGCTACAAAAAATATTTTACGAGGCGTTTTAGAATGGGCCTCAGAGGCAGGCAGGAATTCCAACCGCCACGGTTAATGCCTGGAATTAACTGAGGTGGTCGCTTTTTATTAACTAAGGTGGTTACAGTCAACCGCCTCGCAAAATCGATATACGGATAACCGTCTCCTAAAATCTATTAACCGAGGCGGGCTCAAAAATACCCCCATTTTCAGAGGCGGACCACTTATAAGTCCCGTCTAGGAAAAAAAGGCTGAGGCCCAGACGGCCCAGACCAGGCCCGTAGGCGCGACCAAGTATAAAATCACGAGTTAGGGTTTCCTCTCTCATCTCCCACTCCTCTCCCAACTCCCTCTCCTGAAGCCCGATAGGATGCAGCGCCTGTCCTCCTCGAGCACGCGCCTCTTTCTCTCTCCTTGCCGCTCCTCTCCCTCTCCCCCTCTGAGCCGGTGGTCTCCCTCTCCCTCTCAGGCGCGGGTGGTGCAGCCTCGCACGGGCGCCGGCGTCGCGGCCTTGCACGGGCGCGGGTGGCGCGGCCTCATAGGCAAGGGCACGTGGGCGGCGCGGTGAAAGGTCCTAATGGCTAGAGGAGGTGAATAGCTTATAAAAATTTCTACAACAACACTAAACAATCCGGTTAGACAAAAAAGTCGGCGAAGCAAATGTTGCGCTAGCCTACTAAAAATGTAAGCCACCTACCACAATACTAGTTGCTATAGTCTCTATCCACACAATGTCTATGTCACTATACTAAGCTAGTGAGCTCTCAAAGACTAACTAAAGAGACTCACTAACCAATAGGCATGACTCTTGCTTGCCCTCAAAACTAGCTACACTAAAGGGCGAAGCTACACTAGGAGATGTAAATACACGGGAATGATGGAGTGTTATATCGTCGTGTAGAGAAATGAGCCAATCACCAATGGAGCCAATCAATCACAAGAATGAATACCAATGAAGACCAATCATCTTGAAATCAAATGATGACACAATGATTTTTTATCGAGGTTCACATACTTGCCGGCAAGCTAGTCCTTGTTATGGCGATTCACCCACTTGGAGGTTTACGCGCTAATTGGCATCACACGCCAAAACCGCAACTGGGTGCCCCACAATCAACACAAGATGGAGATCCACAAGCCACGTGCAATCCACTAGAGATGACTTTCGTGATCTCCCACAGGGAAGCCTCAAGAACACCTCACAATCACCACGATCGGAGCCGAAGACAATCACCAACCTCTGCTCGACAATCCTCATTGCATCGAGGCGTCTAGGTGGCAGCAACCACCAGAGTAACAAGCGAATCCAACAGCGAAACACGAATACCAAGTACCTCTAGATGTAAACACTCAAACAATGCACTTGGATTCACTCCCAATCTCACAAAGATGATGAATCAATGATGGAGATAAGTGGGAGGGCTTTGGTTAAGTTCATAAGGTTGCTCTGTCAATGCAAATGGCCAAGAGAGTGAGCCAGAGATAGCCAAGGGGCATAAATAGAGAGCCCCCACGAATAGAGCCTTTGGGCCCCCCACTGCATTTCAGGATGAGTTTCACCCCTCTTAATAGTATGGTTATCAATCCTAAACCACTCACACCCTCTATGTTGTCTTGAGTGCAAACTAAAAAGCTTCGATCAAGCTTCACCTTTGCCTTGAGCTTTTTGTTTTTCTCTTCTTCCTTTTCAAGCCGAGCACTAGATCAACTTGGTCACCACAGCATCATCATGATCTTCACCATTGCTCCACCACTTGGAATAGTGCTACCTATCTCATGATCACTTCGATAAACTAGGTTAGTACTAAGGGTTTTATCAATTCACCAAAACTAAACTAGAGCTTTCACGCGGCCCCCTCATGCGGTGCGGCAGTTTCTCTAGGCGGATGCGGCGGCCGTGGTGGCTGGACGACGTGGCTTCTTCAGGCGCGAGCAAGGCTCCCCTTCGACTTCTCCAGGTGCGGGTCATGGCTCCCCTCCGTCTTCTCCAGGCATGGGCAAGGCTCCCTCTCCCCCATGGCACGGCAGCGGCGGATTGGGTCGCAGGTTCGGCGGATCCAGGCGCAGGCAGCCGAATCCGGCAAGCGGGTGGCTGGACCTGGCAAGCAGCAGTTGGATCCGGTGAGCGGGTGACCTCCTCCAGTGAGCGGGTGTGGCGGAGGTGCAGATTCAGCGAGTGGAGTGGCGACACCTGGATGGGCTCGCTGGGCTTATCCATGGGGTTTTTGTTTTCTTTATTCGATTAACATAGGCATGCATCCAACCGCCTTGGAAAAGGTCCCATTTACTGTGACCTTTGGACCGAGGCGGTTGCGATGCCCGCCTCAGTTAAGCCATTTCGCCCGCCTCGGTTAAGTTTCCTGTAGTAGTGCATGGAGTTTTGGAAACCGACATGCGCTACTAACAAATCTAGTTTTAGAGACGGTGGTTTTTGACAGAGGTGGATAGAAGCGATAGGCGGAGCTATTTGATCGCCTCTGTAAATATTATTTAGAAAACAAAAAATAACCAAAAGAAAACAACGGTAGAATTATTGTTCTAATAATTTCACCCTTAATTTGTAAAAACATAGGAATTTTGGACACCAACACGTTCTCCACTATATATGTAACTTCATTTGACTACTGTAAGTTTTTTCTTTATGGAAAATGGTAATAATAATCAAACATGTGAAACTACTAATAAGTTTAAGTGACAAGTCCAATGGCACTGTGTCCATACACACATCAAAATATTTATTATTAATTCAATCTTCAAAAGTAAAGAAGGTTGACTGTATATTTATTTGGATGCCATATACATCATAAATGCTCTCCTCAGGGCGTCCGACGCTCTGGACATGCGGCCTGCGGAGCCCAATACAGAGCCTGCTCTCGCTTCTCCATAAAAAAAATGTTGATTCCCCATTCCTTCCCGCAGCGGCCTTCTTTCACCGCACGCATGCGTCTTTTGTGACTGACTCTACCGCGCCGCTCACCTTCCTAGGGCAGGGGACGCTCGCCATAGGCAACGCAGTTGCCCAGTGCTGTCGCCTCCACTGTGGGGAATCGCACCCGCCCGCCCGATGGCATCCTCCTCCTCCTCCCCCCCCGCCTCTCCACGGCATCGAGGTCCATGTTGACAAGCCTCTATTCGTCCAAGCATCAAGTAGATGCTATGTTGAAAGCGCATGTTACACGAATATGTTTCAAGTGCTTCAGATGTTTCAGAGGTATGTTGCAAATGTTGTATATCAATGTTACAAAAGTAGATCGAGATGTTGCACCTGTTGTAATGGCTATACACGTATCTTTTAAGTGTATGTTCTAAATATTTCATTTATTTAATCTAGATGTTGGAAAAGTAGATCTTCAAGGTGTTTCATACGTATGTTGCAAATGTTTCATCTGGATGTTGAATGTGTTTTGCAATGGTTTTCAAATGTTTTCAGGTATTCACACAAGTGTTTCAGACGCTTGTTTCAAATGTTTCATTTGTCTTCTTTTTGTATGTTGCAACTGTTGCATGTGGATGTTTTAAAAGTAGATCGGGTGTTGCACATAGGATGCACGCGGAAAGTAACTAGTGGCGTGGGCGACGTTTGGGCGGTGTGGGTGATGTCTGGGGCGGCGTGGACCTGCTACTGGGATGCGCGCTAGGGCGCTCACTCGCTCGTCATGCGGGCACCGTCCGGACGCTAGCGCCTGGATTGGACGTGTGAGCACTAGCAAAGTCTCTGTATACATTTTTACAAATAGGGGTAGTATCAGAGAGCCGTATCGTGTTGGAAATTTAAGAGTAACCAATAATGACTCTTTCACCGGTAAGTCTTGTATTAGTATGCCTTATTATTTGGAAAGAGGCAAGAATTTGGTATGCATATCTGATTTCTCATTTGAATTCCACATATATACCGTTGAATAATTACCACGAGAATCAATCGGGAAAGAGAGTAATTGAAAAGGAAACTTCTAGCTAGTATTACAATGCAAGCGGGGGAAAGAGAGATCCATGAGTGAGGAGAGCGGCGAGTCGAGTGATCCCGACGACCAAGCCGGCCGTTGGGTAGCCGGAGAGTCCACCTCTACGATCACCAGCCTCGCCGTGGCCGCGGGAGTCGTGTCCCCGGGGGAACCCGATTGTCTTGACGGCCGGGTGGGCGACGCTGGCGCTCTTCGTGTGTCTCCGGGGGACCCCGGTGGCCATGCTGACCGCCGGGTGGGTGACGTCAGGATACGTCGTGTGGGCCACCTGGGGAGATGGCAGAGGCGTTTGACACTTGCGCCATCTCTCCGACGAGCCGGGCAGCCAAACGCTGAGGTCGTTGCGAAGGAAACAGACAAAGTTCGCCGGAGAAAAGCTAAGGCAGGTCGGGAAGCAGTCCGTGCGGCGGTGGAGGAAGTAGTCAAAGCAACTGTCTGTCCAAAACCGGTACATGGAGTCTACGACGTCCGGCCGCCGGAGGCTAATGCACTCCACTCAAAATTCTGGGCAAGGCCGGGGGAGGAAGGCGATGCTGAAGAAGAGAGTGATGTCGACGTCTCGACGCCGAGGTTCATCGACGAGGGCAACAGCGACATCGACATCCCGACGCCGGAGTTCGTCGAGGGTGCGGAGGCGGCAGGTTTCACGGTCGACGACCTTCTCAGGGCGGAAGAAGCCCTTGCCTCAGGTAAAACTTCGGTTGAACGCCGATTTGCTCTGAAGTTGGTGTCCGACCTTGCACGACATAAGTTCACCGGTCGTCCATGGCAAGGACCTTTACCGGCTCCAAGAGTTTCCCCTCCAAGAACTCTTGGAGACTTTGTTGCCAGGGCGATCTACCAAAGACGCAACTCCTCTTCCCCGAGTAGCTCTAGGTTACCAGTGAGTTCACTGGTGAGATCACCGGCGAGATCAATGGTGGGTTCTTCGGTGGGGAGGAAGAAGTCGTTTTCAATTTTTTTTGAACCAGAGAGTAGTTGGAGTTTGAATCGGTCTGCTGGGCAACTTCCATGCAGCGATCCACTTTTCCCGTCCGTGACAGCCGCCCTTCCTATGGCGAGTGTTTGTGACAAGGGAACGTCGATCCAATGTTTACGGAAAGTTGGAGAAAAAATAGAAGTTGGGCCCGGGTTTTTGTTTAGACCCACCAAGGGTTTGTGCGCCCTATTTTCTCGTACTGGTACCCAAACCAAGCTACGCAGCCGCCACCGCCGAAAACCTCCACACGCGTTGCGTTCGTACGCCAACGTCATTCGGCATAGTCCATTGGCGTACCAGGGCAATGGCAGTGGCGCGGGACGCAGTGGAGGTCATCCGCCGGGATACTTCCCTAGTTTCAACCATGGATACGCGCCGGGGTTTGGCGGCCGTGGTGGGACTCGCGGGCGCTGGGGTTTTCCACCGCGTGGTAGAGGACGCCGTGGCCGTGGTCGCGGGCATGGTGGTTTCGACGTGAGCTACAACTACCGTGGCCGAAACCGGGGTGGCCATCAAGGCCATGGAAGTGGTTGCTGGAACGACGGAGGAGGCGACGGTCGAGGTTGGGGAGATGGGCGCCAGCAGTTCGGCCACCAGGATGGATGGCCGACCTATCATGGCGGCTTTCCGGGGCAGTCTGGACTGTCGGGCAACCCGCCACAGGACACCGTGCCTGGCGGGCACTTCGGCGGTGGGCAACATGCCGGCGGGTCTGGCTCTTTCAACTTCGTCGCCGGGGGTGTCCAACCGGCGGACAACACTGGCCATGCTGGGTTCGACCAGCAGGTGGTGCAGTCGGGGGTAACCAAGGTTGCTGTTGGCGTAGCTTCGGCCACCCAGCAGGCCGGCCGAGCGTTGGTCGGAGCCGTGGGCACAACGGGTGCGGCTGGACAGCACACGCAGCAGGCCGGGAAAGCTGGACAGCCTGGACGCGGTGTTGGCCAGACCGGGCAAGTGGCCAAACATCAGCAGGATGACAAGCAGGACACACAGCTCCAGAAGCCGGCCGAGAACACAGCCAGCAACCCGAAGCAGCAAGCTGGGCAGCCGGCAAGCCAGGCTCCGTCGGCTACTCAAGACCAGACAGCGAAACAGGAGAACAGGTGATCTTTGTCCAGCCTAACCCCAATTTAGATGTTCCTGGATCTTCCAAGAGTGATGAAAAACAAAAGAAAAAAAATAAAAAAACCTTTTTGTTATCGCTGTCACACAAAGGGGCATGTTAATACTGAGTGCATTGCAGAACTGTTTTGTGAAGTTTGTCATGGTGACCATGTGAAAAAGGCATGCCCAAATCTTAAAAACTTGCATCTTACTACTATTCCTTGTGGTTATGCGGTGGAAGGTTTGGGATTTTATTTTATACCTGTGACGGATACTCCAAAAGCTCCCCCGGTCGATACTTCTGCTGTGGTACGTGTGCTAGAGGGTTCCTTATCCGTTGATCAGTTAGCGGTGGAACTTGACAGGCTTCTACTAGGAAACAGTTGGGTTATCGATCTTAAGGGCACAGATGCTTTCACTACCATTTTTCCTTCAGCCGAAGTGCTGAATCACATGGTGAATTGGGGTTCGATGGACACTAAAAGTGTGCCTGCGAAGATATAGTTTGAAAGAGCAATTGATAGTGAGGTGTACAAGCATGAAATCCCTAAAGTTTGGGTTCAATTCCGGGGTCTACCTTATGAGCTCAGAGATTTCCCTATTATCTGGGCAGTGGGTTCTATCCTGGGAGTTACTAGAGCTGTCGATACTAGCTTTACAAAAAAGTTTGGCAGGTCTAGATTGAAGGTAGCCGTGCTGAATTCCGATATTATTCCTTCCTTTGTGGATGTTGTAATTGGGGATTTTGTTTATGAGCTACAATTCAAAGTTGAAAAGGATAAAATCGATGGTGAGCCATCTGTTATTGACATGGACTCTACCATGGAGGAAGATAAAGATCCGGAAGAAAGTGAAGATCTGGAAAATATGGATCATGATGGTGACAAAGATGGGGTAATAAGACAGAAAGCAAAGAAAACAATTCAAGTAGTGAATCAGTGCCTCCGAAAGAAGCTCCCAACAAAAGTTGTGTTGGTGGGGTTAATACTACACAATCTAAAAATGGTCAAGTTGAGGTGGTGACTGCAGGAAATTCCACTAAGCCTGTGGTCCTACTAGCTCCAACTGGGATTAACTCTGATGGCTCTGCACTTTGGAAGGCGAGCATCTTGCAAAACAAAAGTGATTCAGGAACTATCTTAAAAGAGAAGGGGTTAGGCAAGGGGATGATGTCACCAAGCCGATCCAGCAAGAGGACAGCGACCACCTCTGCGCAAGATTCGCTGGAGAAAGCAAAGGCAGCAAAAGCAAGGAAAAATCTGGATCACTCTCCTCCCAAAGGTAATGACACATGACCTTTTTCTTTTAATTCTTTTGATAATTCCTTGCTTTTACAATCAGCTAGTGCGTTAGGTGTGTCTTTTGGATCTAATGAACGTGAAGTGTGTAGTTCTTTACAAAAATTTAAAGACATAGAGAGTGCAAGGTTGGCTGTTGATAGTTTGCCTGTTATTATTTGTTTAGATGCAGATGATTTATCCTCTGTCTGTTCATTAGATGACAGGATAGACTTAGAGGCCCTAAATTTTATCTGTTCCGAGATATCTGAAGTGTTAGGTGATGGGGGTTGTGATTCTAAATGTTCACATACCCCCGTATCACAGTCTAAGAAAAGTGCTTCTAAGAGTTGAAAAAAGTTGAATAAGTCTAGTACAAAACGAAAGGAATTTTTTGGAATTGTAATTGTTTTGCGGATACAAAAAAATATAGGTTCCTATCTGATTTAACAAGGGAGAAGAATTTAGACTTTATTGCTTTATCAGAGACAGGGAGAGATGATTTCCCGCAATCGACATTGAATAATATCTATGCTGGCAGAAATTTTCTTTGGCATTGCAAAGCCCCTAGGGGTCGATCTGGTGGCATGCTTTTAGGTATAAATCTTCAAACCTTTGATATAGGTCAGATAGAGGAGGGGGATTTTTTTATACGTTTCAAGCTACGTCACTTAGAGGATGATTTTCAGTTTAACTTATTCTTGGTCTATGGCCCAGCTCAGAATGACCAAAAGTCTATTTTCTTGTCAGAGTTAGTACGAATATGTTCGAAAGAAACCTTACCCGTTTTTATGGGTGGCGACTTCAACATTATTCGTAGCCCAATTGAGAAGAATAACAACAATTACAGTGATCGGTGGCCATTCATGTTCAATGCTGTTATAGACTCATTAAACTTGAGAGAGCTTGAGTTAACTGGTCGAAATTTCACTTGGGCAAATCATCTGCAGAATCAAACTTTTGAGAAACTAGATAGAATCTTAGTTTGCACCGAGTTCGAATCCCAATACCCACTTTCGACTGTCCACGCTTTGAGTAGAGAAATTTCGGATCATACACCTCTATTATGTAATACAAATAACTCATCTCAAACGTACCGACATCAGTTCAAATTTGAATTGGGTTGGCTGCTTAGAGATGGGTTTTGTGACACCGTGAGGGAAGTGTGGAACAGTGTTGCGGATATCGGGACACCTTTGGAAAGGTGGCAAAATAAGATTAGAAGGCTTCGTCAGTACCTCAGAGGCTGGGCAAAAAACTTAAGTGGGCATTATAAGAAAGAAAAAAGCGAACTCCTAAATAAACTAGATGCGTTTTTTCACTTGCTGAAGTTCTAATGTTGAGTGAAGCGGAAATAAATCTAAAGCATGTGCTAAATGATAGGCTAGCTGATTTGTTAAGAGAGGAAGAGCTAAAGTGGCACCAGAGGGCAAAGGTAAAACATCTCCTGGAGGGGGACACTAATACTAAGTATTTTCACTTGCTGGCTAACGGGAGACACAGGAAAACTCGTATCTTCTGGCTGGAAAATGGAAACACTATAATAGAGGGTGATGCTCAATTAAAAGAGCATATTACCAACTATTATAAAGACCTATTCGGCCCACAGGACAACATTGGGATGATGCTGGACGAACATTTAGTCCAAGATACCCCACAAGTCTCGGAAGAAGAAAATGAGTTACTAACCGGTGAATTCTCGGAGGCTGAGGTTCGGGCAGCTATCTTCCAAATGGAACATAATAAAGCGCCAGGTCCAGATGGCTTTCCACCAGAGTTTTATCAAGTGTTCTGGGATCTAATTAAACCAGACCTGATGGCTCTGTTTAAGGAATTCCAGGAGGGGGTTTTACCGTTGCATCGCCTTAACTTTGGTAATATTATTTTGCTTCCCAAAAAGCGAGAGGCAAGAACTATCCAACAATACAGACCCATCTGTTTGTTGAATGTTTCCTTCAAAATCTTTACCAAAGTGGCGACAAACATGTTAACCACTATTGCTCATAACTTAATTAAACCAACACAAACGGCATTTTTACCAGGAAGAAATATAATGGAGGGTGCAATAATTCTCCACGAGACAATTCATGAACTACATACAAAGAAAATGGATGGGGTTATTTTTAAAATAGACTTCGAAAAGGCTTATGATAAAGTAAATTGGAACTTCCTACAACAGACACTGAGGATGAAAGGTTTCTCTAAAAAGTGGTGTTCCTGGGTGAAACTTTTCACACAACGAGGAAATGTAAATATTAAGATCAATGACCAGCTAGGCCCTTACTTCCAAACTAAAAAAGGCTTAAGGCAAGGCGATCCATTGTCACCGATACTATTTAATATAGTTGTCGATATGCTAGCCGTTTTAATTGCTAGAGCCAAGGAAGTGGGTCTGATAGACGGAGTGGTACCTCATCTCGTTCAAGATGGTCTTTCGATTTTGCAATACGCGGATGATACTGTGATATTTTTAGGCCATGATGTTGAAAAGGCGGTTAACTTAAAATTAATTTTAAGCACCTTCAAACAACTATCTGGGCTGAAAATCAATTATCACAAAAGTGAAATCTTTTGCTTTGGTAGGGCAAAAGATCACAAAGCATTTTATTCACAACTATTCGGATGCGAGATGGGAAAGTTTCCCTTTCGCTATCTGGGTCTGCCCATGCACACCAGGAAACTAAGTAATAAGGACTGGGTGGAAATTGAGAAAAGAATTGAGAGTAAACTAAGTGGTTGGAAGGGTAAGATGCTATCGGTAGGAGGGCGTCTAGTTCTCATTAACTCAGTGCTTTCTAGCCTACCGATGTTTATGCTATCCTTCTTTGAACTACCGAAGGGAGTTTTAGAAAAGATTGAGTGCTTTAGATCTAGACTTTACTGGCAAAGTGACCAACATAAGAGAAAATACAGACTGGCTAAGTGGGAGCTTTTGTGCCAACCCAAAGACCAAGGTGGTTTAGGGATACAAAACTTGGAAATACAAAATAAATGCCTGTTGAGTAAATGGCTGTTTAAGTAAATGAAGAAGGGGTTTGGCAACAACTTTTGAGAAATAAATACCTAAAAAATAAACCACTGTGTTGTTGCATGAAAAAACCAACAGACTCTCATTTCTGGAAGGGTCTGATGAAAGTTAAAGATGTTGTCTTGAGTTTTGGCACTTTCAAGGTGTCTGATGGGTCTCAAACACGTATTTGGTTAGACACATGGATAGGTAATAAACCTCTGAAAGATAAATTACCCGCGTTGTTTAACATAGTAAGGCGGAAACAAGACTCTGTGGCAAATGTCCTATCAACGGTTCCTCTCAATATTTCCTTCAGGAGAAATTTAGGAGACAGGAATTTGAGGGACTGGCACAAAATAGTAGCCTCCTTACATGTTTTGAACTTACACGGGGAAAGGGATATTTTTGTTTGGTCACTAAATGCTTCCGGCACTTTTACGGTAAAGTCGTTGTATGATGCACTAATTAACAACGGGGTAAGGGTGTCACAAGATATTTGGCAAGTAAAAATTTCATCAAGAATTCAGATTTTCTTGTGGTATCTAAAGAGGGGTGTGATTTTGACGAAGGACAATTTGTCTAGGTGTAACTGGAATGGTGATAAAAGTTGTGCATTTTGCCATTATCCAGAGACTAGCCAACATCTCTTCTTTGATTGTTACTATGCTAAATTCTTATGGCGCGCGGTTCACCTTATGTTTGGGATCTCTGCCCCTTTGAGTATGGAAGATCTTTTTGTTACATGGTCAAAGATGGGCAGTAAGCCTCAAAATGCTTTGTTATTAACTGCAGCATCAGCCTTACGCTGGACAATCTGGTTAACAAGAAACGAGGTGGTTTTTGACAAATATAGACCAAAATTTTTTTTGCAGGTACTATTCAGGGGAACTTATTGGCTGCGACAATGGGCTAAGCTGCAGCGGCGTGAGGTGTTACGAGATCAACTTCTACGTGCAGGACAGCGTTTGGAGACATCCGCCCTTCAGTTCTTTAGTTCCAATGGGTGGCTTTCAAATAATTTTCTTGGCTAGCGAGTGTCAGGAACTTTTGCCTTACTTTTTCTCTTTTAGCCGGATTATGGCGGTTAAACTTTTTTTTTCTGTGTTGTGGTCTTTGACCGTGAGACTGTAATAATTGGTATGATTCTACCCTTTGGTAGATGAAGCCGGATAGGTACTGTCCATTATCTAAAACATTACAATGCAAGCTACGTACGTGCAACTGGGTCTCTCTAGCTTTTGATAAGCAGCAACACACACACACATACTAGCAACGCAATGCAATAACTAATCATCTGATCTAAATTTAGAATTAGACTTTTTTTAGGACAAGTGGTAGTATTCATGCAAGAATTAACTCAGGTAATGTTGCGTAGACGAAACCTGCTAGGTCGTCGTAAATGCGTGACGGCATGCATGACGCAAAGCTATGTGTACACCAACACCGGCCAAGGTTGGTAAGTTCCTGGTCAGGTGCACATATATACTACTGTAGTACACTGGTAGAGTTGACCTAGCTAGCTAGTTCAGATTTTATACCGTGCATGCATTTCCTTGGAACAAGTAATAAACTTCTTTAATTTCCGATCGAATTGAAATACTACTAATTACTGCTACTGTGATACTACTAATTACTGCTACTGCAGATCATAACATGTATTTCTTCTGTCCCCAAAAGAATGCAATTTTGGAACAGTGTCATGTTTTATTATATCAAGTTTGACCAATTATAAATAAAAAAGTATAAATATTTATAATATCAAATAAATATTATTAAATTAGTTACAAAATGTATTTTCATAATAAATTGATTTGGAGCGATAAATGTAAATATTATTTACTTGGTCAAACGTGAAGCTTTTAAACTGGTACGTATACCATATTTGCATTCTTTTGGGGATAGAGGTAGTATACACCTACTTGCGATGTTTAAAAAACGGCAGATAGCTTAAGTGTGGTGGTTAATTATTTTTTTCAAGAATAGGCTCGTTGACCCATGTTTCATTAAGAAGAAATTAGAGTTTGTTACACGACGCATACTATGGTGACTAAAGTTGCTGTTTCCTCATTTTTATAGCATTTCAAGACAACAACGGGAGAACTTGATCGGAATAAACTCTTTTCAAAATACTTGACCAAGCAGCCGTTTCCCTTAGCTATTGTGTGGCGGCGTACGTATCTACACGCGTATATATGTCTACTGGGATAACAAATTATTAAATGTTTGAGTAGGACCAGCTGATCCATATGAACAGTGGCCAAGACCTGCATGCGTGTGTGAAGTAGAGCCTGATTCTACAAATTAGTCCTCTCTCTGACTATATATACTATGATACAAAGTCTACACAAGGATATGTAATCATGATTTGTGAAAGTGGACTTTGTTGCAGCATAAAAAGGTTCAAAATTAGTTAAGAAGAAATTTGGATTTTTTTTAAACAAAAGGGCAATGGTAAGAGTTTTGTTGCTATTTTTATTAGACGGTGAAAAGGAGAATTGAAGCAAAGTACAGAAATTCATATTCTTAATAATTTATTATTACATAAAAGTTCCCTTGTATGTCATATGTTGAGTGATTCAATAATGCTATAAATTTCTTTCGAAAGAGCGCGGCAACGTTTTCTACCTCTTAATTTTACCTCGGTGATTATTTGTTTCTAATATAAACCAAGGAATTTATTTTTTATGGATTTGAGCTATTCCCGCGGGTGGATTTGACAAGGTTAGTCTTTTTGCAGGTCCTATCCATATGAACGGTCAGCAGCAGCAAGACACTAGTCTGAAGTCCTACAACGGCCCTATTTGGTACAAGTGAAGAAGCTGTACAAATAGAGAAAAAACACGATCAAAATATTATAGTATGAGCTTGTTTCTACGTTTTAGTAGGGAAATGGAGGTGTGTTGGAGGAAGCATAGCTAGAAAAAGCTGCAAAAAAAGCATATTATTGGCTTCTAGTTTCAGCTTATTTTGGCTATATATAAGCAGCTTATAAGCTTTACCAAACAAGCCCAAATTAGTCATTCCGGCCATTAGTCGACAAGATCTATTATGTTTTTGGCTCATTTTTTATTTTACCACTATTTTATCACAAGAAGCATTATTTGTAGCTACAAAACAAATATAGTTTTAAAGCATTTTAGAATAACAATCTACTTGTATACCTTTTATAATGTGACAAAGTGGCCAGAAGCTTGTGATATTTACTTTCATTTTGTGCACCCTGTTCCCTTTTTGTCATGAGCTATTGAGCTAAAATTTTGTATGAAGATTTGTGTGGTCGCCAAGGCCACAACACTTTTCTATTTTTGAAAAAGGTTAAAGAATATGGTTTCATTTTTGTCTAACATAAAAATGGCTTTAATAAAGAGAAGTTAAATTATTAATTTCATTGTAATAAAAAAACATTTCTTTTGGATGTAGTTTAATGATTCAATCCTATAAATTTCTTTTGAAAGATCAAGGTCATACTTTTTCCCCCTTTAATTTACCTATTCAAGTAAATCTCACCATGAGGTAATAATAGTACCTCGGTGCTAGTAATTGTATCTAAACTAGAGAACTTATCTTTATATAAGTTTTGATTATAAGTTACTAATTTCTATAAAAAAATTGACATATATTTAGATTGGTAATAGTTACAATATAATTCTAACAGAATTCTTCTTTCTATATGGATCGAGATTTTTTTTAAAAAAATAAGAAGCTAGCTAGCTAACACATGTTATGCCTTTCGAGGGGTTAAACTTTTTGTAAGTTCCTCTATATTTTTAAAAATACACCCCATTTTATTAATCTAATGCTGCTATCCTAAATATTAGTAGTTTTTCTATATATTTAGTCAAACTTAAAAAAGAAATCGACTCATAAAAAATGAGATGTGTATTTATTTTGCGACGGAGGTGTTCCACCATTTGGTTAGCTGGAAATTAGAGGGTGCTATGGACGTGTAAGCAAAGAATTCTGACTACGACGAGTACCCGGAAAACACAAGAAAGGAGGTAAGAAGAATTGAACAGGCTTGCATTGCAAGCCAAGTTAGCTGCTACTTTCTGGCGTTGTCTCGTGATGTCGAAGACCTTTTGACCTGAGAATGATCAGGGAAAAATAAACTACTTCTGCACATCACGTAAGTGTTGTCGTTTGGTCCAACATGCAACAACCACATGTGTATGTGTGTTATACAGCTGCTGTTCACTAAGCTACTAGATCATCAATTAGTTGACGCAGGAAATTAAAAAACAAGTTTTGAATCGGCCGTCTTCTTCCTTCGAATCGATCAGCTCTCACTACCTTTTCCTTTTCTTTTTCTTCTATTCTAGTTTTTCAAATCAAGTCGCTGCCTTTTTCCGAAGACTAACTGAAACCTCTAACTGAAACCTCGGTCAGCAACTAGGTAGCTCTACTTATTGGGCAAAAACATTTGTGAATATTGTTGGGACAGTAGTAGTTCTTCTTTTAAGCATCGTTGGTGTTTTTCCTTACGTGATGAGAGCGTTTTTCCCCCCTCCAAGTTGGGTTTTTTGGCCAACTACTGTACTTCATTCAGTCACAAAGCTCTCTTTGTTCTAAGTCAATAATGTAACAAGACTAGCAATATATCTATAAAATATATTATTTTAAATGAAGGGATAGCACCAGGCCAGCCTCACATGGTCCTCAAAGCAACAAAAGCCGCACCCCACAAGAAACAAAATTCACATTCGTTCCTTCCGGACTCGCCTTGCATGCTGCAGCATCAGAGTATCAAACTTCGGCCCTGTTAGTTCCTTCGAACTTCCAAAAAGTTTACAAGATTTCCCGTTACATCGAATATTTGGATATATGTATGGAGTATTAAATATAGATAAAAAATAACTAATTATACAATTTGGTTGTAAATCACGAGACGAATCTTTCGAACCTAATTAGCTCATGATTGGACACTAATTGCCAAATACAAACGAAAGTATTATTGTGCTTCCAAAAATTTTACAGGTGCAACGAAACGTAGCCTTCGTGAAAGAGGAGTTATTGTGAGTCTATAAATGGTACGTACGACCCACGCCTAGTACAGGCAAACAAACAAAGGGTGTATTTGTCCAGGCTCATTTGATGCAAGTGGACCAAACAAAACTAGTTGCATCGTCTAACCTGGGCACCGGTCTGGCCCTGTGTTACACCCATTTTTAAGGAACAAATGGAGTGCATACTCTTATGTGCGCCTAGAGATCAATCACACATAAGTTGACAAATATAGTATCATCACAAATGTTTATTACATAACGAATAGAATCACAGAGTCTTCACATAAATAAGCGGAAACTTAATATAAATATAGTGGTAGCTAGCTCCATAGCACAGGCACGTCAACTGGTTGACCACAAGTCTAGTAATCTTCAGGAAAGTAGTAGTAGTAGTCACTATTTGCACTTTCGGGATTCCATTCTGTGGTGGGGGAATGCAAGGGTGAGCACAAAAGTACTCAACAAGTGTAACGTGGGGTTCATGTAGCTCAAGTAGGCTAGACACTGGTTCAACTGCATGTAGCTTTTAGTTGATCATGTTTTAGGCAATTGAGTAGCTTCGAATAGGTAATATTCCCGAAATAAACATATGATCATGTAAAGAGAATAATGAATAGCAAAAACAAGTAAATTAATACTGATCTCTATTCCGTAAGGGTCAAAGGCCGCTCGTGTCCGTGAGCACGGCTGATATACCAGTTTTACACTCTGCAGAGGTTGTACACTTTCACTGTGAGTCGTGATCCCCAAAAGCCCGAGGTCATGACTCCCCATTGGACAATCAAGATTCACTATGAAGTCTTTCCAAGGTTCGTCTAACAAGTTAGGGCCGCTAGGTTTCTGTGGCCTGCGAATGTAGAGCCCCCCTTCCATATGGCACAATGACACGCAGACTATACTCATAGGGACAGGAGCCGCACTACACCCAACCCGGAACACACCCCTTTTGCGCCATAAAGGTAACCACTAACAAGCTAGAAAAGGTCCTCTTATATGACTAAAGCCAGAGCCATGTAGCCCTCACAGCTGTACTGTAAGTCCCGGATGTTCGCTTACAGATAAGTCCTTACGGAGAGGAATCTAGAGATAACTCTAGCCCTCTTGTTCCCTGTTGCTAAAAAGCATCTTTTAGAGTTATTGCATATATCATTAGTCAAATTACAAGATCATTGTTTATGTAAGCACTAGCCACTACCCAATGCCAATAACCCTAGGATTCAAGGGACAGGATCAATACTAAGGCATCCTTAACAAAGAGACACATGCAGTATGAATTAAGTAAATTAAAGTGAATAGGTAACAAGAATGATCCCATGCTATACTTGCCTTGATCTAGCTGATCTTGTTGATCTGACTCGTAAAAGTACTCTTGATCACCAACGAACTGATCACCGTCTATTCTCGATTAACACGTCAACAACAATCATCCAAAGGCAATCATGCAAAGCAAACAAAGCTACAATTAGAACAGTACACCAACAGCAGTAAAATAAGATGAAAAGTTTTTAAAACAAATCTACATCGCTCTAGGATCACACAGACGCGAAATTCACGCAAATCGGAGCTAAAACGGAAAAGTTATGATTTAAACAAGATTTACTTTATTAAAGTAATAGATTAAATCTAACCTCGAATTTTAAAAGTGTAAATTCTACTATACAGTAGTACTAATAGATAGAATATGAAATTATGAACCTAACGCAACTTGAACGGATCAAATCGGAGTTAAAACGGAGATTTTATGACCTATTTATACCTAGTGGCAATTCTGTAAATAACTGAAAGCGTATTTTCAATTAAACCGATGAAATTACGTTTTCTAATTACCAAAGCGTAAACCAGTGAATACGCCATGGATCGCGGGTTTAGAAACAAGGAAACTTAAGGTCTCTTTTGCAAAAGTGACAGCCGAAGGGGTACGAATCAATCTGAGCCGTTGGATTAAAAGAGAACGGCTTGGATTAGAAGATGGGGAGAAGGAGGGGGAAATCCGGCCACCAACAGTGACCGGCGGCGGCGATTTGGCTGGCGGCGAGCTATTGCTCGCCGGCGCTACCCAATCCGGCGTTTCCGAGCACCAATCAACGAGCAAACAACACCGGGAGATAGAGGAGGGAAACGCGGACTCACTCGAGCTGAACACGGAGGCGAGGAGGGGTGGTGGACGACGCGCGACCTCCAATGGCGGGCGGCGGAGCACTGTGAACGACGACAAGACAAATTAACCTTCTAGATTGAAAATTGGGGGAGGAGAAAGCCTCACGAGTTCATGCTGATGACGAAAACTACTTAGCAACTTACGGAGACGACCAATTTGACGAGTTCGACGTCGGCTCCCGAGCTTAGGCGGCGGCGGCTCGGTAGCAAGAGGTGGAGGCGAAGCTAGGGGTCATGATTGGGATGGAGGGAGGCGGTGGAGGCGGGGCTGCTATTTAAGAGGCCGGCTGACGTGCGGAGCAAGGTGGGGGAAGGAGTCGGGACGGCATCGGTCACCGGGCATCGAGTCCGGCTCGGTCACGAGGTTGAAGACGAAGACAATAGCGGCTGACGCGTGGGACCCCTTCGTCAGTGAGGCAAGAGAAGAGGGCGGGCGGCTTCGGCAGGGTGGACCTCGGTGAGCTGGGCTCGGCCCAAACGCGCCACTGCGGGGGAAGGGAGACTGGGCCTCGGCCCAAGAAGAAGAGAGGGGGAGGCCGGGCCTTCGGGCCGAATTCAGGGAAAAATAAATTCCTATTTCGTTTTTCTTTTTCTAATATCTCAAATGCTTTTTCACAAGATACTTGAAATAATTTTCCTCTAAAAATAAAAACCAATCACCAAATAAAATATGCATCGGCATGTATGCACAAACACTTATTTAACCCCTATATTTGATTTTATTTAAACAAAAATATTATCTTACTAAATTTTCATGCACACAAATAGGCTTAACTAAATCAAATTCCCTATTTGAAAATTTTCAAAAATTTAGGGTGTTACAATTCTACCCCCCTTAAAAGAATCTCGTCCCGAGATTCGGACGATGCTTACTCAAACAACTGTGGGTATACTTTTCTTAAATCTTCCTCTCTTTCCCACGTAGCCTCTGCTTCCGAATACCGACTCCACTGAACTTTACACATCTTTATAACTCGGCTTCGGGTAACTCTTTCCGCTGTCTCCAAGATTTTCACAGGATACTCCTCATAAGTAAGATTTTCCTTAACAGCGAGTTCTTCCAACGGTATTTGTTCTTCCGGTACACGCAGACATTTCTTTAACTGAGACACATGAAACACATCATGCACACCTGCTAAACTCTCAGGCAATTCCAACCGATATGCCACTTCACCACGTCTCTCTAAGATCTTAAAAGGACCGACATACCTCGGTGCTAACTTTCCTTTCCGATTAAACCTTTTCACACCTCTCATAGGCGACACCTTCAAATAAACATAATCTCCCACTTCAAAAGTCAACTCTCTCCGTCGAGTATCGGCATAACTTTTCTGTCGAGACTGAGCTACTTCAAGTTATTTCGAATCATTCTTACTTGTTTCTCAGCATTCTTAAGCACATCAGGACCAAATACTTGACTCTCTCCCGTCTGATTCCAAAACAATGGAGTTCTACACTTCCTACCATACAAAGCTTCAAAGGGTGCCATCTGTAAACTTTTCTGATAACTGTTATTATAGGAAAACTCTGCATACGGCAAACTCTTGTCCCAACTTGTACCATACTTCAAAGCACAAGCTCTTAACATATCCTCCAATATCTGATTAATCCTTTCTGTTTGCCCATCCGTCTGAGGATGATATGCTGTGCTAAAATTCAGCTTAGTCCCTAATGACTCTTGTACTTTCTGCCAGTAATACGATGTAAACTGGGTACCTCGATCAGACACTATCTTCTTTGGAACTCCATGCAAACTTACTATTCTTTCCAAATACAACTCTGCCAACTTTGCACTGGAATACGTAGTTCTAACTGGTATAAAATGAGCGACTTTAGTCAAACGATCCACTATAACCCATATTGAATCAAAACCCCTCTGAGTACGCGGTAATCCTACTATGAAGTCCATACCAACTTCTTCCCACTTCCACTCGGGTATCTGCATCGGTTGCAACAATCCTGCAGGTCTTTGATGTTCAGCTTTAACCCTCTGACACGTGTCACATAGTGCAACATACTCTGCAACATCTCTTTTCAAACCATGCCACCAATACTTTTCTCGTAAATCCATATACATCTTAGTACTTCCAGGATGAATAGAGTAAGCGGACTCATGAGCCTCCCGTAGGATTGCTCCTCTTATAGCCTTGTCCTCAGGCACACATAATCGTTCTCCAAACCATAGGGTTCTCTTGTCATCCAACCGGAATCCAGGGGCTTTACCTTTCGGTATATTCCCTACTATCTCCTTTATCTTGTCATCCGTCAACTGACCCTCGCGTATTTGTTGCTCTAACATAGGCTCTACTACTAATTCCACTGCATTAACAGCAATACCCAAGTTTAGATGCTCAATCTCAGCACATAACTCATTTGACATCGGCATTACTTGTACCTCGTTAGCATAGCTCTTTCTGCTAAGGGCATCAGCAACCACATTAGCTTTACCCGGATGATAGTGTACCTCCAGATCATAATCCTTAATCAACTCTAACCAACGACGTTGTCTCAAGTTCAGATCTGATTGAGTGAAAATGTACTTCAAACTCTTATGATCAGTGTAAATATCACTTTTATGTCCAATCAAATAATGCCTCCATATTTTCAAGGCATGCACCACTGCTGCTAACTCCAAGTCATGGGTAGGATAATTTAACTCATGCTTCCTCAACTGTCGAGATGCATATGCTACTACTTTGCCTTCCTGCATAAGCACACAACCAAGACCCAAACGGGATGCATCACAATAAATAGAGAAACTCTTATTCAAATCTGGCAAAACTAACACCGGGGCTGTTGTCAATCTTTTCTTCAGCTCCTCAAAATTAACCTGACACTTATCAGACCACACAAATTTAGCATTCTTTTCCAACAGCTCCGTCATTGGCTTGGCAAGCTTAGAAAACCCTTCAATGAATCTTCTATAATATCCAGCCAATCCCAAGAAACTACGAATTTCTCCCACATCAGTGGGCGGTTTCCAATTCAACACATCTTTTACCTTGCTAGGATCCACTGATATTCCACCATTAGAGACCACATGACCCAGAAAAGCAACTTCCTTTAACCAAAACTCGCATTTGCTACGCTTAGCATAGAGCTTATGCTCTCTGAGCTTCTGCAGGACCAACCTCAAATGTTCCACATGTTCTTCCTTAGTCTTAGAGTATACCAGGATATCATCGATGAACACTACTACAAACTTATCAAGATACTCCATAAATACCTTATTCATCAAGTACATAAAGTATGCAGGAGCATTAGTCAAACCAAAGGACATTACTGTGTACTCATACAAACCATATCGGGTGGTGAATGCTGTCTTAGGTACATCCGTGGCACGAATCTTCAACTGATGATAGCCAGAGCGTAGGTCAATCTTGGAGAACACACAAGCACCTCTCAACTGATCAAACAAATCATCAATCCTTGGCAGCGGGTACTTATTCTTGATGGTTACCTCGTTGAGTGACCGATAATCAACACACATCCGTTGAGAACCATCCTTCTTATCCACAAAGATCACAGGAGCTCCCCATGGTGATGAGCTAGGACGAATAAAACCTTTCTCTTGCAATTCTTTTATTTGTTTCTTAAGTTCTTCTAATTCGTTAACCCCCATCCTATATGGACGCTTAGCTATAGGTGCAGTTCCAGGCAATAATTCAATAATAAACTCAATGTCACGGTCGGGTGGCATACCTGGCAAGTCGTCGGGGAACACATCCGGAAATTCATCCACAACTGGATCCTCTTGATTAGCATTATCATCAAGTCGATTTACTGTAGCTGTCTGCGGCTTCTGCACTACAATCTCCACACTAATGCGATCTCCCTTCGGTGTTGTCAGGGCTACTGCCTTTTCCTTACACTGAATCACTGCCTGATTTTGCTTCATCCAGTCTAATCCTAGAATAAGATCAATCCCAGCTGTTCTCAACACTATAGGACTCACTTTGAACTCTACCCCCCTTAAATTTAAACTAATAGGGAGGCATTGATAGGAAGCTTGCATACTACCCCCAGGCGAGTTAACTAGTATAGGGTTTTTCATGGCACACAAAGGAATGCTATTTGTCTTAACAAATATTTGAGATATGAATGAATGCGAAGCTCCAGAATCAAAAAGAACAGTGGCAGGGATGGAGTGGACATCGAACGTACCGAGCATAACTTCAGGTTCCGACATTGCAGTCTCCTCCGACAAGTGAGTCACCTTCCCGTAGTATGGTGGCTTCTGATTACTATTCTGCTTCTGAGGAGTTTGCTGGTTAGCCTTCTCAGGACAGTTATAAGACAAGTGACCCTCCTTTCCACAACGGAAGCACTTGGTTGGAGTATTAGGAGCACTAGTCTTCATTGGGGTGTTGTTAGGGGTACTCTGTCGCTGATTCTGGTTCCCATTCTGCTGTTGAGAGCGTTGATTGCCATTCTGCGACTGATAAGGAGGACGTTGCAGAAACTGATTACGTAGAGGAAGTTGACCACGATTCCATTGGTTGGGCGGATACCTCTGCTGAAAACCTTATTGATAACCAGTATGTTGGCGAGTGTTATTCCCAGATATCTGTCCCTGAAGTCTCTTTCTTTTAGCATCCATCTCCTTGCGCTTATTATCCACCACAATAGCGCGATTCACTAGAGTTTGATAATCTGGGTAAGCATTCGACATCAGCTGCAGTTGAAGACCATCATGCAGACCCTTCAGGAAAAGTCGCTGCTTATCAGCATCATTAGCCACCTCATTTGGCGCATAACATGACAACTGAGCAAACTTGTCTCTATACTCTGCCACAGGCATAGATCCTTGTGTCAAATTGCGGAATTCTTCTGCCTTCAATGCTATCACCCCCTCTGGTATATGGTAGGACCTAAAACTCTCGGTAAACTCCTGCCAAGTAATAGCGGGGGCATTGGCAGGACGGCCATACTGATATGAATCCCACCAATCTTGAGCTGCTCCTTGAAGTTGTCCCGAAGCAAACAACACCTTCTGCTGATCATTACACTGAGCAATGTTGAGCTGCTTCTCTACTGCACGAAGCCAATCATCAGCTTCCAATGGATCTGAGGCATGTGTAAACACTGGGGGATGACCTTTCAAAAACTCTCCACGCTTATCTCGCGCAGGTGCTCCTCCAACTGGCTGATTTTGCTGATTGTTCACCAGAGCTTCCATTAGCTGTGTCTGTATGGCCAAAAGCTCATGAATAGTAGGTGTTGGTCCAATTCCACGACCACGGCCTCGACCTCGTCCTCTTCCAGACATCTGTTATCCAATATAGTATCAAATCTTAGAGTTTACCACATAATAGACAATTCTAGAGATAGAGATTAGAATCTGAAAATTTTCTGGACACATCCCAATTTCAGCTGTTCGGTAAAACAAACCTATCTCGAGTTACAAATATCCAGTAGAGGTGTTCTTTATATGGTTGGAAAGCTTATGAAATTATCTAGAACTTTTATTTAACTCATACTTCTAGATTCTGTCACGAAGTTACCCAAAAACAGAACACAACAGAAACTGTTTCTGACCTCCAAACTGCACAGTAACTTCATCTTGTAACGATTATAACTCATGATCCAGAATAGATAAAAAGTTGATTCCAGAGGCATTGGAAAGGTACGTGGGTCTAGATTCTCTCATAAAAATTTCAGAATTTTTCACTGATCAGTTAATTTTAAGCATAAAAGGAAAGACAGATCGCTCCAGAAAAGACAGAACAGGGAGAAAAGTTAACCCAACTAAATTATTTATTTATCACACTAAAACTTAATATTGTATAACTTGGAACTTTTGTAGACAGGCCCACAAAGCTCCAGCACTCATTACATGGAAAATCCAACTCACACATAAGCACAATAATAACTCAACTAACCACACAAAGTTCACACGACACCACAAACTCAACTTAACTTGACACTACTCGAACTATCGTATTATTACATAAATGGTATTCCAACTCCTAAGTACGGGCTTGGTTTTCATGATGATCATAGATCGGTTCCATGCCTTGGTCAATCCTTAAGCCATCTATCACTTCTTGATACCTCTTGACGTCTTTTCCCAAAGCTTTAACCAGGGCTACCAACCGACGATTTGTCACCATCATGTCATGACCCAAATCCACCATGACCCGAGGAACTAAATCCAAATTCCCAGGGTCAGTCATTACCCATCCATACTCCGGATCTCCACGAGGAAAATAGCAATATGGATCATCTTGCATAATCTCATAGCGAAGGTGACGAAGTCCCAAGCATACTTCAAAGGCTGCATCTTCTATACCATCTTCTATAGTGGCACGGCGTCCACTATGGGAAAAACACCGATCTAGCAAAAAGGTGCCCAACTCATTGTTCTTAACGAAGATGCGCACACTGCACTTCCAATAAGTAGCTTCCAAAGGGTGTTTATGCTCCCAGCAGACATACTCAATTGCAGGATCCCAATCCGTGAAGTAGGCATTAAGTATGTCACCCAGTCGGTGGTGTGACGGGGTGTCATGGCTTGATTTGTGATGGATCCTTGTAATCCAGCCCATAGGAAGGGATGGCACTCCAATTTCAGCAGAAGCATCTGGTGAAGGCGAAGGGGGCTGTCCTTCGTTGTTAGCAAGCTCAACATCTTCATCGTCACTCAAATAGATAACTTCCTCCTTAGGTTCAATTTCCTCCTGAGGCAAAGCTGGTTCTGGCGCCTGTTCTGGTGTTGATGGTGGGGTTGGTGTAGTGTCTTCTAATTCCTCCTGAAGCTCTTCGGGTTCCTCATGAAGCTCTTCGGGTTCCTCCTGAAGCTCTTCTGGTTTCACCAAGGAACGGGGTGGATAGTACCCTCCAGTGGTGATACGGGCAGTCTTGCGGGCACGAGGCATCTACAGATTTTAGTCCAAGGGTGAGTTGAAATTAGAGACAATATTTTCATAATAGAATGAGGCGAAAGAAGCATAATAATTTAGCAATTATTAAGAGTAAAGTAATAAGCATGAAACAAGTGAACAAAAGAGAACTAAAACGACCATTACTAACTAGGCTTGCGTCCTACAGTCAACATAGCTCTGATACCAATCTGTCACACCCATTTTTAAGGAACAAATGGAGTGCATACTCTTATGTGCGTCCAGAGATCAATCACACATAAGTCGACAAATATAGTATCATCACAAATGTTTATTACATAACGAATAGAATCACAGAGTCTTCACATAAATAAGCGGAAACTTAATATAAATATAGTGGTAGCTAGCTCCATAGCACAGGCACGTCAACTGGTTGACCACAAGTCTAGTAATCTTCAGGAAAGTAGTAGTAGTCACTATTTGCACTTTCGGGATTCCATCCTGTGGTGGGGGAATGCAAGGGTGAGCACAAAAGTACTCAACAAGTGTAACGTGGGGTTCATGTAGCTCAAGTAGGCTAGACACTGGTTCAACTGCATGTAGCTTTTAGTTGATCATGTTTTAGGCAATTGAGTAGCTTCGAATAGGTAATATTCCCGAAATAAACATATGATCATGTAAAGAGAATAATGAATAGCAAAAACAAGTAAATTAATAGTGATCTCTATTCCGTAAGGGTCCAAGGCCGCTCGTGTCCGTGAGCACGGCTGATATACCAGTTTTACACTCTGTAGAGGTTGTACACTTTCACTGTGAGTCGTGATCCCCAAAAGCCCGAGGTCATGACTCCCCATTGGACAATCAAGATTCACTATGAAGTCTTTCCAAGGTTCGTCTAACAAGTTAGGGCCGCTAGGTTTCTGTGGCCTGCGAATGTAGAGCCCCCCTTCCATATGGCACAATGACACGCAGCCTATACTCATAGGGACAGGAGCCGCACTACACCCAACCCGGAACACACCCCTTTTGCGCCATAAAGGTAACCACTAACAAGCTAGAAAAGGTCCTCTTATATGACTAAAGCCAGAGCCATGTAGCCCTCACAGCTGTACTGTAAGTCCCGGATGTTCGCTTACAGATAAGTCCTTACGGAGAGGAATCTAGAGATAACTCTAGCCCTCTTGTTCCCTGTTGCTAAAAAGCATCTTTTAGAGTTATTGCATATATCATTAGTCAAATTACAAGATCATTGTTTATGTAAGCACTAGCCACTACCCAATGCCAATAACCCTAGGATTCAAGGGACATGATCAATACTAAGGCATCCTTAACAAAGAGACACATGCAGCATGAATTAAGTAAATTAAAGTGAATAGGTAACAAGGATGATCTCATGCTATACTTGCCTTGATCTAGCTGATCTTGTTGATCCGACTCGTAAAAGTACTCTTGATCACCAACGAACTGATCACCGTCTATTCTCGATTAACACGTCAACAACAATCATCCAAAGGCAATCATGCAAAGCAAACAAAGCTACAATTAGAACAGTACACCAACAGCAGTAAAATAAGATGAAAAGTTTTTAAAACAAATCTACATCGCTCTAGGATCACACAGACGCGAAATTCACGCAAATCGGAGCTAAAACGGAAAAGTTATGATTTAAACAAGATTTACTTTATTAAAGTAATAGATTAAATCTAACCTCGAATTTTAAAAGTGTAAATTCTACTATACAGTAGTACTAATAGATAGAATATGAAATTATGAACCTAACGCAACTTGAACGGATCAAATCGGAGTTAAAACGGAGATTTTATGACCTATTTATACCTAGTGGCAATTCTGTAAATAACTGAAAGCGTATTTTCAATTAAACCGACGAAATTACGTTTTCTAATTACCAAAGCGTAAACCAGTGAATACGCCATGGATCGCGGGTTTAGAAACAAGGAAACTTAAGGTCTCTTTTGCAAAAGTGACAGCCGAAGGGGTACGAATCAATCTGAGCCGTTGGATTAAAAGAGAACGGCTTGGATTAGAAGATGGGGAGAAGGAGGGGGAAATCCGGCCACCAACAGTGACCGGCGGCGGCGATTTGGCCGGCGGCGAGCTATTGCTCGCCGGCGCTACCCAATCCGGCGTTTCCGAGCACCAATCAACGAGCAAACAACACCGGGAGATAGAGGAGGGAAACGCGGACTCACTCGAGCTAAACACGGAGGCGAGGAGGGGTGGTGGACGACGCGCGACCTCCAATGGCGGGTGGCGGAGCACTGTGAACGACGACAAGACAAATTAACCTTCTAGATTGAAAATTGGGGGAGGAGAAAGCCTCACGAGTTCATGCTGATGACGGAAACTACTTAGCAACTTACGGAGACGACCAATTTGACGAGTTCGACGTCGGCTCCCGAGCTTAGGCGGCGGCGGCTCGGTAGCAAGAGGTGGAGGCGAAGCTAGGGGTCAAGATTGGGATGGAGGGAGGCGGTGGAGGCGGGGCTGCTATTTAAGAGACCGGCTGACGTGCGGAGCAAGGTGGGGGAAGGAGTCGGGACGGCACCGGTCACCGGGCATCGAGTCCGGCTCGGTCACGAGCTTGAAGACGAAGACAACAGCGGCTGACGCGTGGGACCCCTTCGTCAGTGAGGCAAGAGAAGAGGGCGGGCGGCTTCGGCAGGGTGGACCTCGGCGAGCTGGGCTCGGCCCAAACGCGCCACTGCGGGGGAAGGGAGACTGGGCCTCGGCCCAAGAAGAAGAGAGGGGGAGGCCGGGCCTTCGGGCCGAATTCAGGGAAAAATAAATTCCTATTTCGTTTTTCTTTTTCTAATATCTCAAATGCTTTTTCACAAGATACTTGAAATAATTTTCCTCTAAAAATAAAAACCAATCATCAAATAAAATATGCATCGGCATGTATGCACAAACACTTATTTAACCCCTATATTTGATTTTATTTAAACAAAAATATTATCTTACTAAATTTTCATGCACACAAATAGGCTTAACTAAATCAAATTCCCTATTTCAAAATTTTCAAAAATTTAGGGTGTTACACCCTGGACAGCCTGCTTCTGTCTAGACGACGGGAGAGCTACTCTCGTGCAGGAATCAAACAGGCCCAAACGATCCATGCTTTGAAAATATGATACTTTTTTCAAAATATACAAGTTCTATTCATCGACGTGCACTTTGTATCTCCGATATGATAAACCATTTCGTCACGTCACAAATTCACGGCCTTGTTTAGATTTCAGAATTTGGCCACTAAATTCACTATGCAAAATTTCTATTTCCCGTCACATCAAAATACCGGCACATATATAGAGTACTAAATATAGATGAAATAAAAAACTAATTGCACAGTTTTGTTGTACTCTACGAGACGAACATTTTAAGCCTAATTAATCAATATTTGGACAATTATTATCAAATAAAAACAAAATTGCTACATTGTAACGCGACACTTACTCTGCAAAGTTTGGTTCTAAAATTTGGAATCTAAACATGGCCGTAGAAAAATAGCAAGCCATCACGTCACAACTTTAAGGATGGAGATCGTTGCAGTGCATTGTACTTATGCCTTGTTTAGTTTTCACCCAAAAATTATAGCCCATCCCAATGGACACATGTATGGAGCATTAAATATAGATAAAAAAAATAATTAATTACACAGTTTATATGTATTTTGCGAGGTAAATCTTTTAAGCCTAATTAGTTCATGATTGGACACTGATTGCTATAGTTATACGTGTGCTCCCCTGAACTAAACACGTCCTGAGTGCTTTGGCGCCAAAAAAATATATATAGGGAGAGAGAAAAACGTGGCAGCAGAACGGACTGAAATGAAAAGGAGATGAGACGACGGAGAAGCCAGTACTCGTAGGTTAGGCTATCTGCACTGGGTCCGCTATCCGCGTCCGCTACGCGCGGATAGCGGACCAAACTCCCGCAGCGGCGTCCTCTATAGCGTGCGCTATCCTCCAGGAGGATCGAACGTCCGCCAAATCTAGCGGCCTTCCCGTTCGTCCGCCATCGGCATGGGCCCACGGAGAGAGAGCGCGGCGGAGGAGGAGCAGCGCCCCACGGCCGCGGTGGAGGAGGAGCAGCGACTTCGCGCACGGCGTCTTCGAGTGCGGGGGCGAGCTCAACCGCCGGGCCGCGCGCGGGATTTCCGCCGCCGGGCCGCGTGGAGGAGGTCCGCCGCCGAGCCGCGTGGAGGAGGTCCGCCGCCGGGGCGCGCGGGGGCGAGCTCCGCTGCCGGGGCGCGCGCGGGAGCTCCGCCGCCGAGCCGTGCGCGGGAAGGAGAAGGGAGAGAGGGAGAGAGCAGAGGGAGGTAGAGGGACGCGCCGGAGCCCATGGCCGCCCGCCGCGAGCTCGGAGCGCGCCCTCGCCAGAGCTGCCGCGCGCGCTCGCTGGAGAGGGAGGTGGAGGACGGGGAGAGGGCGAGCGGTGGTGCGGGGAGAGGGCGAGCGGTGCGGTTGAATGGATAAAGGAGGAGAGGGGAAAAAGAAAAGAAAAGAAAAGGAAAGAGAAAAAGAGAAAAAAGAAAAAAGGAAAAAAATCTGACAAGTGGGTCCCATAGGGGATAGAGGATGATATAGAGTATGGATGAGTGCGGGAGAAATTGATATAGAGGATGGAATCTCGATGACCAGGATGGAATATTCCTTTTAGAGGATGAATTTAGAGTACGATGAGTGCGGATAGCCTTAGCTACTGCGTGCTGCCGTTTTTTTGGAAGCAAAAACGACACCGTTCCGATCTCTGTCTCTGTCAGAGTGTCAGTCGCTCCATAGCTGTGTTTAGTTCCTAAATTTGGGTGCCAAAATTTACTGTAGCGATATTGTAGAATTTCGTTTGTATTTGGTAATAATTGTCCAACCATTAACTAATTAGGCTCAAAACATTCATCTCGCAAAGTACAACCAAACTGTGTAATTACTTTTTTATTTTATCCACATTTAGTACTCCATGCATGTATCATAAGTTTAATATGATGAATTTTTTTTTACATAGTACACTTTTCAAGGTAACTAAACACAGATCACCGTTCCCCGCTGTTGCAGTGCGTGCTTGACTACTCTTTTTTTTTCTTTTTCTTTTTTTTTTATTGTGTTTGCGCGCGCGTGTGTGAGCACACACCTGCAGGCGCTTTGCAAGGACAACGTGTGAAGAAAATCTGCATATACGCGGCGCCGGCCGGCCGCCGCGTGGATCGTCCGGACAGTGGAGACAATACATGTACACACATGGTTCATGCTGCCCTGTACCAGAATTATTATATGTATAATAATAAAATAAAATAATGGCTTAGTGACTTGTGAGCACTGGCGGAGCTTCATGGAGGCGAAGCTGGGCACCTGCCCCCCCTTCCCTTCATGATTTGCCACTATATATTGTATTGTTTTTTCTTTTTGCTCTATAAAATTCTGCTTTTGTGAAGCTATGCATGGAGAGGGATAAGTCTGGCTGTAGATAACAAACAGAAAATCATAGAAGAGCCTACATCATATTGCTGCTATCTACATCATAATATAAGTATGAAGGTATATATTAATGATATTATATGCATTGTCAGTTCATTTCTTGCGTTAATTACTGTTCATTGGGTTTTTTTTCAAATTCGCCCCCCCTTTAATTTGTCTCGAGCTCCGCCACTGCTTGTGAGTGGAGGTCGTCGCATACACTTTGCTTGGCTCAAGAGTGATGGAGATCGCGTTGCGTCGTTGCAGGATGATGATCTCGACGGCCACTCATCATCCCAGCCGTGTGGTGTCGTGTCGGCCTACCAGCTAGTCATTGCATTGATTCGATTCAAGGGTCCACGGGATCTATCTACGGATCGATTCACTATCAAGCAGAGTAGGGTCAGCTAATATATATAAATACTAAAATCAATTATAATTGTAGATGTACGGCCACGGATATTGTTGCGCTGTTCGTTGCCTAGAACAGTGTCCAAAAGCAGTAACTAAATAGTTCATGTACAGTACTGGTACTGTTCACGTGACGAATTTACTGTTCCTTACCTGAACACCGTCTCTATGCCACGCCAATACCATTCACATCTTATACATGGGTGACAATGTGGTCACTGCAGCCAAGGACATAAGCTATGCATATAGACCAAGTAGTCTTTGTAATAAGTGGACCATATATCAGTGGTCCATATAGCAATAAGAAAATCCAACCCTTCTCCTCCTATTCCTATCTTCCACGTTTCAGTCCTTCGCCTCCATGCCATATTCCTGCTCCACCTGGATCGGCTACCTTTGCCTCTTCCAGCCTCGAGTTGATCTTCCGCAGCCCTAAAAGGCATCCTTTCCTGCTGCTAGCCTTCACAGCTTTCGGCAAGCTCCCCAATGAACGAGATCTCCACACCTCCTGACGGATGTGGTAGCAGCCTGGGATTGGAACCGAAGGCTCGTAGCGGCAGGAGGGGGACCTGCAAGATGGGACATTAGCCCGACCTGTCGATTCACCGGTGGACGCCGATGGGTACCTCGTCATCACTACCGCCTGCCTCGTGGGCATGCCATGCCCACCACCGAGGTTACGCTACAAGGCACCATAGTGGCGCAGCACAAGGAGACCTGACGGGCGGCCCAGCTTCGCATCTCCACTGGTCGGCTAGCATCGAGGTAGCCGGACCAGAGGCTCGCGGGAAGCCACGGACAAGCCTATGATTGGGAAACGATAATTTACTTGACGGTTTAGAATAGCATCCAAGGAAATAGGTGGCAGTTAAGAACAACACTCAAGGAATATGTCATTTCCTTGGCTGTTTACAATAACACTCAAGGAATATGTCATTTCCTTGGAGGTGATTATAAACCGAAACATCCATATTCCTTGGCGGTTTACTTCAACCTTCAGGGAATACATGTTTCCTCGAGAGTTCAGCTGCACTGCCAAGGAAACTATATATTCTTTGGCGGTTTTGTTTTGGCCCTCAAGGAAATTAATAGTATTCAAGGTAATTCCAGCCTGTAGTGTACATATAGACTACTTTTGCTATGGAGTGCTATAAAAAATAGTGCACAATTTATAAAGACCACTTTAGATGGCTTATGGACCGCTTTATAGCCACATTTGTGCGTGCCCTTGCGCGATGTGCCAACTACTGGACTGCTCAATACTGACACTGTTCACATAACACCTTTTACTGTTCCTTGTCTTGGACCTTGTTCCTGTATACTACCAATACTGTTCACAACTTATAAAAGTGCAGTTGCCGCAGCTATAAGGCAAAGAAAAGAATGGATTTGAAGAATCATTTATACTTCCTTGGCTTTAAAATCAAATTCAAATCAATGCACTATGAAGGCATATTTCACCGTGGAATTAATACAACTAATCAGATATTTCAAACGTTGGTATTCTCTATCCCTTAATATCTGTCATCAGGAGATTAAAGTTTTGTCCCCAAATAACCGCCGTTGCCTATTAATACAGGTACACAAGTAGCCATACCATCCTGCACCAAGCACCTGTCATCCGTCGAACAGGAAGCTTTGTGCCTTTCCCCTCACACTATAGACTTCGGACTTGTTCATTTAATGGTGTAGCTGTTAAATGATTGTTGTACATATGGGTGTTTTGAGTCTTGCAATCGTTCTTGGTAACTGGGTCCAAGGCTATGATGACAAATATTAAGGGATGGAGAGAGTATAGAGAAACTTAACTTAGAACAAAACTAAAGAAAACATAGATACTTTGTGGTTTTTTTTCCTTCTGGTAGGGCTTGTAGCGGTGCTTATATTTTATACTGTTATTATAATTCATGGTTCTGTTACGTGATTCTCAGGACCTACAAAATTTGACGACCGAAGAATACAACTACATGGACAATAATGTGCACATAATAGTATTCAAATAGACCAGCTCGATCGCGATCGATCGACTCCAAAGGTTTTTCCACACGATTGACGAATCTGTCGCACGAGCAAATTTCGAATGCCACCTTTTTGTCTGCAGCTTTGTGTGCCAGTAAAGAAAATTCAGCACGGGTGGAATTCCCTTTTCAGTTTTTTGCTCGCTTTTTGTCCCCTCGACCCGCGTTTTAATTAGTTGGAAAAAGCTAGCAAACCCGCCGGTCGTTTTCCTACGGAAACCCAAGCTAGTGTCAAACTAGCTCGTGCGTGCAAATATGCTTATGCTAGTTTTATTTTAGGTACTGACAAGTGGCATGTCATCCATCGAATGGAAACGTACCACTAGGAAGACTTCGTACCCGGTGACCTGCATTATATATTCCCAACCGGAACTTAAGCTCCGTTTGGACTCTATGGGCTAACAACTACTCCCTCTGGTCCTGTATATCTGGCGCAGCGAGCCTAATTCCAGAGACCAAGAAAAGTATTAACTGCGTGCACGTTGAGTAACAGCCGCACCGCCCGGCCAAGAATTCTACGGAGTATTGGTCAGCTGAAAAGAGTTGTGCCTCCGTAGGTGAAAATGCTTCCTATCTCATCGCTGGTAGGTGAAAAAGGCACGGTTGCATGCAAAGCTTCGTTGCTAGCTAGCATGCATGCCGCTTCATTTAACTGCAGACTAATTAATTTGCTCTCGATATCTTCACTCCGCCAGATATTTTGGCCAAAACGAAAAATGAGTGTGCGCCAGATGTATCGGAATGGAGGGAGTAGTTGCTAAAACTTTAGCTCTTAATCGAGGATCTAAACTGGAAGGATATTGGATGGACTAAAGTTTGAAGGCCCCAACTAGTTGTTATAGTTTGCTAGTTCTTCAAATCCAGCTAACAAAGGCTAAAAGTCCTACGTATAGCAAAAAAAAAAGTCATCTCTGTCCTCTATTCTCTCTGTAGTTGTTTAGGAAAGCTATTTTTGTTTAGGAACTAATTTTAAGTAGCCGAGGATCCAAACAGCAAGAACTAACGACTAGTTCACTAATTTCTAGTTGTTTAACCATATATAACAACTAGGGTGGGTTTGGTAACTACGTGGGAAAAGGCATGCGAATTAGTGGTGGGAGTTGAGAGGGAATTAAGGTGGGAAATTGACTTTTAGTTCCAATTCCTTGTTTGGTTCGTGGAGAAAAATAAGAAAGGGAATTGAAGACGGAATTCATATCCCCTGTTCGGTGTAGGGGTTTTGAGAGAGAAATTAAAAGACAAATCGTGGTAGACGTTGAAGATCTACTTTTCTTTTATTAAGAACACAAATCTCACCCAATTCCCACCCCTCCCCTAGGGAATTTATTAGTGGGAGTTGGTCCTCTAAACTCCTCTTCCCCTTCCCATCAAAACTCTCATTCCCACAAAACAAACAGAAGATTTCTAAACTCCTATCTCTAAATTTCCATTCCTCGCTTTCAATTACCTCCAACTGAACGAGCCGCTAGTCCTAGTCTATCAAACAGGCTCTTAATTGTGAAAAAATATTTTGCGATGGCGACATGCATCTCACGATGGAGCTCCACAAAGGGCGATCATCACGGACAGCAAACAAGCAACACAATGCTGCCTAATTGACGTGCTTTTGGACTTAAAAAATGGGTTCCTTTTTCTCCCTTTTTTACACTTTTAGTTTTTGTATCTGGAAGGAAAGCGAGCTCGTCGCCTTCGATTCTCCCTGCTATACGTATCGATTAGCTAGATCTCTCGAATCTGTTCATGATGGACAGAGTTCGTTATCACTTTTAAAACACGACGGTGATACGATGGTAGTTCAAAACCACGCATCGATCCATGGTCAAAACAATCTTAACGAGATTTTGTCCTTTGCGGAAAGCTAGACAGATGCTCTGAAATACGTAACCGCGTGTCAAGTTTGGCCTCTCCGATCTTCTCCGTCCATGGGATGGAATTCGAACTACCCTCGGATTTAATTATTGGCTTTTTAACCCTGCATGATATCTACGGAATCAAATATATATACATAGGTTTCACATTCCGACCGACATGCCTTTTCATTTATATATTCCTTGCATATGTTACATGCCAATATATGCATATGCCATGCATTTACTTCATTTCCAGCATGTTCCAATGCAACTTTGTTCCACGAGTAGGAGACTTTTGTGCAACGCATGCATGTGCATGAGTTTTATTTGGAGAAACTTTCTGTACATTAAATTGATCAATATATACTATTTCTGTTTCTTTTTAACCGTCGTTCTCATTTTCCAAAAAATCTAATATACTTAATTTTGATCAAATATATATAAATATTAATATTTTAATACCTAATTAATATCAGTAGATGGATCATTGAATCCATTTTCATCATAAACTTATTTGGAGATACAAATGTTGCTAATATTTTTTTTACAAATTTAGTCAACCTTAACAAAGTTTAACCAGCATGAATATCATATATGAGACAGATGGAGTAGATGCTTTAACAACTACTGTATCTAAGAAATATTATATTATTTGATCATATATCCTATCAACGCGTGCGCACACACTCATCTCTATATAAACGTGTAACACTCACCTTATATATACTATCCCGGCCCTATGAGAAATCTCAAAAGGCATTGGACCAGCAGTACTTGATGTTAACAAAAGACGCTATGGACACTTTGACACTTTTCTTACAGTTGAAAGAACAATTAGCCGAAAGTGTGGGCAGCCATACGGAAATTAAAAAGTTATAAGCCCAAGATGAGTCGCGACTTAGCATTGTGAGGATACATTTTCTCTCTTCTTTTTTCTATAAATATGAAAAGAAGTGCTAATTAAACTGTGGATGTTTCTTCGCGCTCTGCAGGTAATTAAGAAGAAGATCTTTTTGGAAGAGACGGGATTATTTGGAAAGTTCGTGCAACAGTCGGAACTGCCAACTTGACTCTCCTTTTTTCGATGGGAACCGCCAACCGGCCTGCAGTCGGAACTGCCAAGCTTGTCCACGTCACCATCACTTTATACCTTACTATATCTCTCCCCTCTAACTTTTAGATGATTTTTTTAGAGACTGTGTGTTCTGGGTCTCCGCTACCTGCTTTCTTTCTTCTTCTTCTTCTTCAACTCCGTGTCCCACTTTGAGAATGCAACAACAAACCATTATATTGAGTTGGCATTTAAAAATACAAACTAAAGTAGTGTGTTAGCGTTGGAAATCCAATAAACAAATTAAGGAAAGACGACATGCAGCCATTAGGAATGCAATGCCGGTTGTCATCTGTCAATCCACTTAATATCTACGTGTAACCTGCAAAAATTAAGCCTATTTATGGATTTAAACACAACTTGCCTTGCATCCCTAGCAACCATACATGCAGGGCGAAGGGGTGTTGGGTATAGAGGAGCAAATGCACCCCCAAAAATACAAAATTAGTGACTTTAAATAAAATTTCACTATATATGTACCCTTACGATACATGTCTATGCACACAAATGCACCCCTCTAACTGCTCTAACTTGTTCATTCAATGCATGCATCCTCCCTCAAGCAAACCCAAGATAGCTAACCCCAATTTAAATAAGGAGACTACTAAATGTCATATTAGTATATAATTTGTGGTGTCCAATAAGGGATCTAGTGGGTTTGGCCGATAGAGCTGGAGGGTACACTGAATTGCGAAAGAGTCAACTGAGCTAGAGTGGCTCTCGGACCACCACTCAATCCCTTGCTCCAAATAATTTAAAGGTTCCTATGGAAATTGGTGTATATGTTTTTTATAGTACTCTCTCTATCCTAAATAAATAGAGTTGTCCTAAGCAAATTACTTTAAATTTGATCAAATTTATAGAAAAAGAATATCGATATTTGTGACATCATATTAGTATCACTAGATATACTATGAAATATGTCTTTATAATGTATTTAGTTGATGTCATAAATGTCGTTACTCTTCTTTCTAAAGTTGGTTAAACTCAAGATAGTTTGACTTTATACGGTGATTCTAGCTAGGAGTTTGGGATGGAAGGAGTATGAAAGAAAAAAGAGTCTCAGACAACATACGATTGTTTTGTATATATAAGTTAAGATGACTAGACTTTTGCATTGGTCTTTCAATGGCTTGGCAATTTGACATACTCCCTCCATATCAGATTTAGAAGTCGTTTATGACATGATTGTACTTAGTAAGGAGTGATTAGTTTTCCATCTTTGTCCTTAATAAATACGGTGGCGGGTGCAATTGTTTTTGGAAACAACCAAAGGCTCAAACGGCCAGCGCAGTGAGACTTGAGTCCTCTGCCGTGGCGTTCTGGGTTCGACGCCCTGCAGGGCCATTATTTTTTGTTGGCCGTGAAGATCCATGATGCTTGTTTTTTTCCTTCTAGCTAGATCTTGCCGTGAACAAGTAGTGCTATGACTATGCTTTTTCCACGTTATTTTTTTTTGCACAGTTTGCACAGCTAGTATTTTTGATGGAACATGTCGTGCCTATTAATAGAAGTCTTTTTTTTCTATAGAACATGCAGTGGCTAGTTGGCTACTAATAGATGAATGAGTTTGTTTTTTTTCTTTTCTATAGAACATGCAGCGGCCGGCGGCGAGAGTTGACGAGCACGAGTGGCGAGAGCGGACAAGCACGAGCGGCGGCGAGCGGAAGAGTGCGAGCGGCCAGCGGCGACGACGAGAGTGGACGAGCGCGAGCGGCCAGCGAATGAGCGACGAGCGACCAACAGCTTTAGATGGCGGCGCGTGCGCACGTGCAATGCGAGAGGCGAGCAGACGCGGTGCGGATGGGAATCGAGGCGACTTGGGCGATGCGTGGAGCGGCGGCCTGCATCAAATGTGTCGTGCGGCGATCGAAGAACCAGGGGTATTCCCGTCCAGAACAGGGCTCCAAGTGCAGAACGACGTCTTTTGCTCGAACTTGGCGAGCGGCCAGGACGACATCTAAGGCCTTGTTTAGTTCCCCAAATTCATCCTAAATTTTACTGTGCAAAAAGAAGATTCTCCATCACATCAAAATGTCGGCACATACATGGAGTACTAAATGTAGATGAAATCAAAAACTAATTGCACAATTTTGTTGTACTTTGCGAGATGAACATTTTGATCCTAATTAATTAATGTTTGGACAATTATTACCAAATAAAAACAAAAAAGAAACAGTGATTCGGCACAGTGATTTGTTCACCGAATCGGTGAACTAAACAAGGCCTAAAACAGATATGGAGGGAGTACATGTGTGGGGTGAGTAATTTATAGATACGTGTGTTAGTGAGTCGTAATAATTCAAAGAACACAACCATGCATACACACGATATTTCCCTAGTAGAGAAACGACTTTCGGTTCGCACCTTTAGTATCGGTTGTATTGGGGTCCGGGACTAATATGAGCATTAGTCTCGGTTCTAAATTTTACAGGCACCAAAAGCCCTTTTATCCCGGTTGGTACACCAACGGGGACTAAAAGCCGCCCTTTAGTCCTGTGTTACCAACCCGGACTAAAGGTCTCCCACCTGGGACTAAAGGTCCCCCACGAGTGAATTCAAAAGAAGAGCGCTTAGGACTTTGTCACATGTGGTGTGCAGTTGAGTTGGTAAGGTAGCTAATCACAACAGAGGTCTCCCAGGATTTAAACTATTTTTTTTAGTTCCAAGGATGGACTTTAGTTGCATGACCCGGGATTGAAAATCTCGGCCTTTAGTTCCGGATCTGTAATCCCAGTTGGGAAACCAGGACTAAAGCCAGTTTCCAATGGGATTGAAACTCACCGGTGTACTAGTGTTTGCCGATAAGATCGCCATTAAGCATTATTAGGCTCCATGTCTTTGACGAGCTAGGCTGTGCACCTAGGAGCTCCACACACTCTAAATAGGAAACAGTAATGAGAAACAGGTTTTTAGCTTCTAGTTTTTGTTGTAAATGGAGAAGCGTTTCTTGTGCAATTCCCACCAGAATATATAGTTGTGTATGACTGTCTAAGATGATTTTCGCGTTAGAATCTGGAGCGGGGAGCTCTCAAAACAGTACCTTAGGGTTGCATTGCTTGAGTGAGATGAGAGATTCTATAAAAACTTTTGTAGCTAAGATTCTTAGAATCTTAGGCCCAAAGTCTTTGGACTGTTTTTGTGTGTGTGTGTGTGTGTGTGTTAAAGTCTTAGGATTGTTGATAATACTTGTACGTACGTGAAAAATTTACAGCGAGACTAAATATATACGATATTCGAAGATAATAAGACTCCAAGTCTTTGAAGTTTGAACAGCTAGCTCAAGTTATGCAGTCGTTCAATGTACTATTTCTGCACGTCAGGATATGCAACAAGTTGCATCTTCTGCCAATGCCAGGAATGGTAGAAACATGCCGGTGACGAACTGTAGACCTGCATGCAGTCGATACAGCTGAGCTGGAACGAAGGACTCTTGTTGACGCTAGCTTCTTTATTAGCGTTTCGTCCAACCAGGAGTTACCATGCGCCTTCCTTCGTCTGAAAAGTATGTATAGGACGAAATCGGTCCATGACTCCATGTTTCACCTTCAGCTCGATCGTTGAATGATGGCAACATTAATTACTATTACAGTAGTTTCCAGTCTCCAGTTAGGTATGTTTGCCTTGATCTGATGATCAGGATTGTCCAATGAGGATACGCACTACAGGAAACAACTAATTTGCCGGGTGTAAAATAATTTGCCGGGTGTTTTTTATCGGGCACCCGGCAAAGTCATTCTTTGCCGGGTGCCAGACCTAGCGACACCCGGCAAAGAAAGGCCTCCGGCAAACCAGCCTTTGTCGGGTGCTAGGCACCCGGCAAATTACAGCCGTCGGCAAAAATTGGTCTTTGCCGGGTGCCGGGAACCCGGCAAAATATGGCCGCCGGCAAAGGTGGCCGGCGTGACGGCGACCACCTGCCGTCAGCCTTTGCCGGGTGCCACGCCATTAGGCACCCGGCAAAGATTTTTTTTATTTTTTTTAAAAAATTTCTTTGCCGGGTGCCTCCTGAGCTGGCACCCGGCAAAGGCTTCTTTGCCGGGGGCCAGGTTTGGCACCCGGCAAATTATAATTTTTTTTTGTGTTTTTGGCCTCATTTTTTTTCTGCGACCTTGGTACATTAATTATAACTCCATATCAAAATTTGAGACATTTTTTACTTTTTATACTATATTTCTTTAATTATTTTCATTCACTTGAATTTTTTCGACTACTATAAATTTGAACTGCAGGTACATGAAATAATGAAATTCGGTCATTCTAAAAATGATATTCATGATGTTTGGCGTATGATGACGCCGTATCTAGAAACTCGCATTAAATTACGACCATCATGTTGTCGTAACATGATGAGGTAATTGCGGGGAAAGTTTATTTAAATTATATAAAATCCAAATGAAGTCCGAAAATCACGAACCTTGTCGAGGTTTCTTGTTATTGCATTTGGAGGCCGTGGTAAAAAATTGAGAAAGTTTTGAGCAAGTTGCGACGTCGGATGCCTAAAACCCAGACATCATCCACTTGCAATAACATGTGATCACATGTGGAGATGTCTGAGTTTTAGGTATCCGAGGTCACAACTTGCTAGAAACTTTTTGAATTTTTTACCACGGCCTCCACATGCAACAACAAGACACATCGACAAGTTTCGTGATTTTCAGACTTCGTTTGGATTTTATATAATTTAAATACACTTTTCCCATGAGTACATCGTCGTGTTACGACAACATGATGCGCGAAAATTCATGCCACTTCCTGCATACAGCCTCGACATACCCTAAATATCATGAATACCATTTTTTGAATAACCAAATTCCATTATTTCATGTACCCGCAATTCAAATTTAGAATAGTCGCAAAAATTCAATGAAACGAAAAAAATTAAGAAAATATAGTTAAAAAACTCAAAATTGTCCCAAATTTTAAAATAGGGATTTATTTACTGTAGCAAGGCCCCACAAAAAATGGGGCCAAAAAAACAAAAAAATAAATAATAATTTGCCGGGTGTCAGCCTGGGCCCCCGGCAAAGAAGCCTTTGCCGGGTGCCAGGTCAGGAGGCACCCGGCAAAGAAATTTTAAAAAAAAAATAAAAAAATCTTTGCCGGGTGCCAGGTTAGGCGGCACCCGGCAAAGAAATTTTTTAAAAAAAATAAAAAAATCTTTGCCGGGTGCCAGGTCAGGGACACCCGGCAAAGAAAATTAAAAAAATAAAAAAAATCTTTGCCGGGTGCCAGGTCAGGGACACTCGGCAAAGAAAATTAAAAAAATAAAAAAAAATCTTTGCCGGGTGCCTTTGGGCCCGGCACCCGGCAAAGGTTCTAACCTAAAAGCCCAAATAGCCGGCCCAACACCCCCATCCTCACTCAGTCACTCTCCCTGCCCGCCCCGTCCCCGGCAGCCGCCCGCGCGCCGGCGCTCGCCCACGCGCTGCCGCCCGCCGCCCACCCCGTCCCTGGCCGCCACCCCCTTCCAGCAGCGTGAGCTTGCGGGCCGCGGCACCCTGCCTGCGCATCATCGCTCGCGACCCTGCCTGCGCGCCGCTGCTCGTGACTCCAGCCCGCGCACCTCGCCACGGGAAGAGTTGACAGCGGTCGACAAGTTGGTGGTCGGTCCTCCGCAGATCAGACACGAGCGGTCGCAGATCTGAGTGGAGACATCGACGGGGGTTTGTTTCTCGTCCCTGCTTGCTTGACCCTTTTTGATTGTGCCTTCGATTCCACTAGAAACACTGGCTTCTGCGAGCCCTTCTTGCTCGGTGCTCGGTCCGCGTCGGCGAGGCGGTACTCGTGCATGATCCAGTCTGTCTTGACGCCCCTGGGCGCCTTGCCGGAGTAGAACACAAGCGCCTTCTTGATCCCCGCCACCCTGCCGCTGCCCTTGGGCGCGATCGGCTTGTCAGCCCCCGTGGCCTTCCAGTACCCCCTCCCGGCGGCGCGGTTGGGGCGCGAGCCGTTCGGGTACTTGCGGTCCCGCGGCGTGAAGAAGTACCACTCCTTGCGGCCGAACAGCGCCTTCTCTGAAGGATCAGAGCAGCACAGAACCGAGGTCAAAAATGACATCCAGGATTTGGATTTGGATGAATGGATCCACGACAGAATTAAAGATTGTCTTTTTAGTAAAAACGAGAAGATATTTTGTTGATAAATAAAGAAAAAGGGAAAGAACAGAGGAAAGCAGAGCAAGAATAAGGGGTATAAGCAAATAATTTTTGCCCTTTCTAATCTAGATCTAGCATTAGAAACATATTCTCTAACATCCAAAGCAACAATAAAGTAGTCTAGATCATGCATCTAAATGGCCACCATATTTCCGGATATGTTAATTGGCACATGCAGCTACTGGTGTACTTTCACTTTTGTAGCCCCTAATAATTTTTTCGATTAACTAAATAGGTAAATTCTTCACCTAGTGGATGATGGAGTTGATACTTGGTAGGCCACGGGAAGAGTGTTTAGTAGTAAATCTAAAAATGCATATGAGTATAGCTACTATACAGTGATCTAGTACCGTGGCTGCAATTGTCCATTGGTAGGGGATGAACAGAGCTGCATGTAAAGGGCACAAACCTCTGTCTCGCCGGCATAGGGTGAATGTTTGTATCATTATCAGTGAATTCGATTCACATATATGTTGGCCTTCGTGCCATGTTTGATATATATGTGGTTGTTGGCCTTCGTGCCATGTTTTTTGCAGGTTTTGGGAACCTCCTCGTGCAGGGGAGGTGCTGCCGAAATTTTGAGTCGACACTAACCATTTTTGCCCTTTTTTGCAGGAGGAGGACCTGTGGGAGGGACTCGGCGACCCCGATCGACTTTGTCGGCGCTACGGGTCTTCCTGCACCGCGTCGGCTCGCCACTGCACCGACTCTGCACTGCCCCGCTACCCGGACCTCACAGTCACCCTAGGTATAACCCCTCTATCCGTATGTGGTCTTTGGTCGCGTAACCTAGTTAGGTGTCTCCCGTTCGAAAGAGATACGGTCGGAGATATGCGGATCTTTGCATATCTGCGACCGTATCTCTTTCGGATTGTCCACGTTTTTTGGACAGCCCGTGGATGCATAGTTGAGGTTAGTTTTCATGCTCCGCTCTATTTCGCGATGGTGTTTCGGCATCACCTGTCCGTTGTTCTCCAGATACACACTCTCCCTTGCAGGACGTGTATCGGGAGAACGGCGGGGAGGTGCTGCTGAAATTCCGTCTCGGATAGGAGCGGAGCATGGAAACCAACCTCATCTACGCATCCACGGGTGGGATTAGGACCTATCCTCACCTATTAGAGAGTAGGGACACCGCGTAGATGCAATTGATGGCCACCTATGGTGATATTTTATATGCTAGAGGATGGATGACCGTCAGTGGATGTACACGGGCCGGACAAGTCAGGGTGATGCCAGCTATGAATGGATGCAGAAGACTGATCATTTCTTGAATCGTGCATTCGGCAAGGCCGCAAAATTCCCGAAAATGGCTTTGTGTCCCTGCAGCAAGTGTGGTAACAGGAGAATGCTAGACAAGGAACTCATGGGTACACATCTGCACAAGAATGGGTTTACACCAAACTACACCCGGTGGGTCCACCATGGTGAAGCCGATCGTATAAGAGAGGAGGTGGTGAGACAACGCGTATCATTAGTCGTTTGCACAGGGAATTTATTCGTGTATCCTGACATCAACCAAGGGATCCTACCCAACGACAAACCGACACCCTTCTTTCACAGGGTCCGGGAGCAGGGAGGCCCGATTTCATTTCTTGGTTCAAAACAAAGGTATTGTCCAATTTACCTCGTACCTAGTTCGAGATTCTGAGTTTCGCGTACTTAGTCTGGCAATCTTTCCTTCTTGCGCTTGTAGGCCCAAACCGATGCAACTATGAGGCAGGAGTTGAGACAGGTTGCAAATGGCTTCGACAGTAAGGTGAAAGCTTATTCAGGTTATGATGTGAATGGATATCGTTTTCACACAAGTAGCTACGAGCGAGCTCGGCCTCATCGAAAAACCACAAACAGCGGAGTTTGTACTCCCGGCACTGATGGCCTCGAGTATCATGGCATAATTGAAGATATCTATGAACTTTCATTTTATGGTTTGAAACCTCTTCGTCTTGTCATGTTCAAATGCCACTGGTTCAATCCTCGACTAACGAAACGGAGCCCTAATATTGGTCAAGTCGAGATTCGACACGATTCCGTCTATCAAGGAAATGATGTCTTCATTGTGGCAGATCAGGCCATGCAGGTTTATTATTTGCCATACGCATGCCAAGGCAACAAGGCTCTTCAGGGTTGGTCTATTGTGCACCAGGTATCGCCAAATGGTAGATGTCCTGTCCCAAACGATGAAGATTACAACTTCAACCCAAACACATATGATGGAGAGTTCTATCAAGAAGATGGGCTACAAGGGAGGTTGGTGATAGACTTAACCGAGGCGATCGGAATGGAAGTAGACAATGAAAGGGTTGATGACGAGGAAGGAGATGAGGTGCAAAATGCCAAGGACATAGAAATGCTTGAGCGATTACATTTAGACCATGACGATGAAGGCAACATTGAACCTTCGGACAGTCTTGTTTATTTGGACAATTTTGATAGTGATGACGAGACATATGATCCAGATAATCCCAATAATGATGATTACTTCTAATACATGTAATACAATGTTATTTTGTAATCATGTTTTGTTTATTTACTTAGCATCTATTTCTAATACATGTAATAATATGTCTTGTTTGTTTTTTTAATTGCAGGTGATTGAACAAAGATGGCGGGCGGTAGTGGGCCAAGGAACGTGAACTCGAGGTACCAGAGGGCACGTGAGGATGCAGATGCCGGAGAGAACTCGTCGGACGGGAGGAGGCAGAGGGCCAGGAGCAGCGACAGTGGTAGCGGCACCGGCAGCAGGAGGGGCCGGCTTCCTCTAGGTAGGCCGCGTGACGTGCCGGAGGAGGAGCGCCGTACCTCGGACTCCTCGGAGGACGAGCAGGTTCGGGCGACGGACGATGAGGGAGACACACAGGAGGGCGGCGAGGCAGGAGGTAGTTCCACTGCTGCGGCCAGGCCCTACTTGCGAGGTCCCTCAAAACTCCCTGGGCCTCCGCTTCCTCCCCTACGTCCAGTGATCCGCCCCCAGGGGGACAGGTAACTAACTTTAGATTTTATCACAGCTACTTCATATAACCTGTTGAAAATTGTCAGAGAAACTAATATTGTTTGTTAATGACTTGTGCAGGCATTGGCAGGTTGTGTCACCTGGTGACTCACGGAACCCCAACCACATCTTGGGGCTTGTGTGCAGGCACTATTACCCCGGCATTGTCACGCACAAAGGGACTGTGGGGCCGGCCAAATCGTGGGACCACTACAAATCTGCCCCCGACGCAGATTATGAAGACAAGCAAGAGCGGGTCAGGAGAGAGTTCTGGGTAAGTCTCGTTCGCACAACTTTGATCAATATATCGCATTCATTTGACTTTTTTGACATAATTAATTGATACATTGTGTCTGTCTGCAGACTTTTTTCAGATGTGAAGAGGGACAGGAGGAGAGGGCGGAGAAGAACTTGGTGAAAAGTGCCAGGAACCGCATCTCCAACATGCACTATGAGGAGCGCCTCATTTGCATCATCAAGTACTACGCCACGCGACTTGGTCAGAAAATCACCAAGACACAGGCAAGACAGATGTCTCTGACCCGGGAACAGTTCCTTGAGGTAAATGAAGAAGAAAAATACTGATTCGTTTTGAGATTAAGTAGCTTTAATTTGGTCGTCTTATATCTCAAATTATTTGTGACATGTAGATGATTCCATGGTGGTGCGAGTCGTATCGGGACTGCTGGGAGATGATTGTGGACAAGTGGTTCACAGAGGTTTATATCCAGGAACACGAAGCCCACCGGGAGCGGGCTTTGCAGGCGACAGGCCCCACACACCACCAAGGCAGCCGCAGCCTTGCCGCGTACAAGCAAGCATGGGTACGTGAATTCATTTTTAGTATTCTGACGATCCATTCTGCATGTTTCTTCTAATCATCTTGTTGTCTTTCTCGCAGTCGGCGTCGCATGCTGGCCAGTCTTTGTCCACGTTCATGGCGTATGGACTGGCCCGCAAGGGAAAGGCGACTTCCGATGTCACCTTCAGCCCAGATGACCCGCCCGAGTCGTACAGCAACTCGAGCGTCTACACCCGCATCAGCTCCTACGCGTTGGAGGCAAGGTCGGTCCAGGGGCCAGAGTGGGATCCGAACGCCGACGACATTGATGGGCCGACTGTCATGAGGATCGGACAGGGCAAGAAGCATGGGCGGTACTGGCTTGGCGATGGCACCCTCGACTCCGGCTCTGTTCCAACCCTCTCCCAGATCCGAGTAGAGACCCCGACCGGAGGCCCGGTCATACGCCAACGGCCGTCCCCTTCACAGCAGCGGGTCGATGCACTCCAGGTTTGTCTCGTTTAACTCTTCGTACATTGATCTTTACATAACTTAGTTGTCTTTGCATCACTGAAACAGATGGGTTGAAATGTTGCAGGCCGAGAACGAGAGGATGGCTCAGGAGCTGCGGGACCTGGTGGCAAGGACCGAGCAGGCCGAGCAGGAACGAGAGGCCGAGCGGGCCGAGCGGGAAAGACAGGCCAAGCAGCTGGCGGAGATTACGGTGTTCCTACAGAACTTTGGGCAAGTCAACGGTGTACCTGTGCCGCAATTCGCTCCACCGCCGCCAGTTCTAGCTAGTCCTGTGAGTATGAAACCAAATTGCTTCGACTAGTGCTTTCATTAGATGATTACTCTAACACATGCAATCTCTTGTCCTTTATGCAGCCTCCGTCGGCGGGTTCGAATAACCCATCTCAGGGGCAAGCAGGCGACGGCGCTTTTCCTTCACCAGGCACTCAGTTTTCCCCCCACCTCTAGTTTGTATCTCTTTTTCACCGCTTGATGGACATGTGATGCACTGTGAACGACTATCGACTTGTGACGATGGATATTGGACCTATTATGTTTGCGATGTCGTGTATGTGGGATATTGTGTTGGCGATGTGATATATATATGTGGGATTGAGTTTGTGATGCGATGGATGTGCTATATTGTGTTTGTGATGTTTCAGATGTGATATATATCTTTTATATGTTGTGTTTGTAATTATAGAATAAAAAAATAAAAATACAAAAAATTAGAGGCTTTGCCGGGTGCCCTGGCACTCGGCAAAGCTGGAAATTTCTCATGTTCAGAATTCCCAGCTTTGCCGGGTGCCAGGGCCAGGGCACCCGGCAAAAAATTTTTTATTTTTTTAAAAAAATCTTTGCCGGGTGCCGCCCTGACAGGGCACTCGGCAAAGAAAATACTAAAAAATAAAAAAAAACTCTTTGCCGGGTGTCCCGGCGGCTCGACACCCGGCAAAGAAATTATAAAAAAAAATAAAAAAAATCTTTGCCGGGTGCCTTCCCGGTAGCGCACTCGGCAAAGAAAATTTGAAAAAAAAAATTAAAAAATCTTTGCCGGGTGCCTCCGACATGGCACCCGGCAAATGTAACACCCAAATTTTGAGATAACAAAATTGGAATAAGTTAGATAATAAATAATTACAAAACTAAAATAATAATAAATTATATTTGTGTTGCATTCATGCTGTTGCATATATTTTATTGTGTGGTGTGAATTTGTTATACTTTATTTTATATTATTTTGGATGAGATTGTATTTTAAATACTTTTGAAAACAAGTAAATGAAAAAAAAAACAAAGAAACTTACCTGCTGTTGACCGGCCCGAAGCCATCTGGCCGGCCTGTTGGCCAGCGGCCGAGTTGGGCTTTGGAAAGAGCTGGGCGGGGTCCTTTTGGGCCGGTCCGATCAGCAGCCGCGCGGCCCAAGTTGGCCCAGTGCCGCGGCAGCCGTTCCCTTCCCCTCTTGGAGTCACTGACCGGTGGGGTCGCAGCGTCAGCTCCTTCTTCCTCATGTCGTAACCGAGTAGAACTCGAACCGAAGAACACCGCCGCGATCTTCCGTGATATCCGGGATTTGGTAATCGTTTTCGGTCACTTGAGGCTATAAATAGGAAGAGGGGATCCTCTAGTTTCCGTTTTTCACTTAAAAAGTTAGGGTTGCCACGGGAGAATTAGGTTTTAGGGCTAGGGTTGTTGGAGACCGGCGGTGCCTTGCGGGTGGAGCTTTCGGGAGGCGTCGAGGTCGATTTCTCTACGTGGGTGAGCTTATTTTCTTCTCCTCTTACTTTCTACGCTCTTAATTAGTGTTTTGGTGCGATGAATCGAGGTTTTGGAGGTCGCCGACGAGTCGGCAATGGAGCCGCCGTCCCATTGCTGTCGCGGGTAGCATGCGGTGATCGTAGGAGGCTTGTTTTTGGGTAGATGAGATCGCGTGGAACTTCTCCACCGATTGGAGATGGTAGGGTGTTGAGTGATGGTCGGATTTTGTGGGGCCGACGTACTCCGGCGAGGTGCCATGGCGGGCATGGAGGAGCCGGCGGCCGGTGTTGGGGAAGAAAGGGCCGGATTCTACACTGTGCACTTGCTGGTGATAGAGAACCGTCCGATCGTGAATCAACGGATGAGATTAGAAGATACCCCTTCGCGGGTAATCTTTCTAAAGAGACCCTGCGGTTTTTAGAAACTAACCCGCGGTCCCAAGGCGTAAAGCTGAGAATACGCTTTTGTATTTTGAAAACGTATTTTCGATCGGTTAATTCAAAAATACGTTTTCAGCAATTTACAGTTTTGCCACTACAACTGTTTTAGCCATAAAAACTTCGTTTTAACTCCGATTTGATCCATTCAAATTGCGTTAGGTTCGTAATTGTGAACTCTACGCGTTAGTATAATTTTACAGTTAGTTTTGATAATTTATTTTTCGAGTTTATAATTAAGTATTTATTGATCTATAGGAAATCTTAGAAAATTCATAACTTCTACGTTTTAACTCCGATTTTGGTGATCTTTGCGTCTGTGTGATCGTAGAAACGTGTAGAAGAGTTTTATAAACTTTTATTACTGTTTTGTTTCTGTTGGTGTACTGTTCTAATTATATCTATTTGTTTGCTTCGTGTATGTTTGATTGGATGCATGTATGTTGTTGATTGATGATCGAATATAGAAGGTGAGCAGTACTTGGACGATTCGGAGTATTACTTTGAGCCAAGTCAGCAGTACTTTTTGGAGAGCTTTGATCAAGGCAAGTATAACACAGGACTATCCTTGTTACCTATTCATCAAAATTATCATACATATGCATATGCTTACCTTGACAACCTTAGAGATTATAACTTAGTGTTTGATGTCTTGATTCCTTGTCAACCTTGGGTATGCATATGGGTAGATATGGCTAGTGCTCAAACTAAGAACAATGATCTTGCAATATGGTTAATGGATCAAGCAACCAATTATTAAGATGATTTAATTTTTGTTAAAAGGGGGCTAGAGCATGTGTGTTATTTTTGATGCTCTAGTTACTCTCCGTAAGGACTTATCTGTACGTGATCATCCGGGATATACAGTACAGCTGTGAGGGCTATATGGCTCTGGCTTTAGTTGTTCAAGAGACCTTTTCTAGCTTGTTAGTGGTTACCTTAAATGGCGTAAGAATGGCTTGACACTTTGGGTGTAGTGCGAGCCCCTGGCCTAGTGTGTATAGGCTGCGGTTGTTGTGCCACAGGGAAGGGGGGTTCTACATCTGCCTGCCGAGTGAATCTAATGGCCCTAACTTGTTAGACGAACTCTTGAGTGGCTTTATATGGTTTTTGGGTGTTTGGGCTTGATCTCCCCACTCATTTGGAAATCATGACTCACAGTGAAAGTGTACACCTCTGCGCAGAGTTAAAAACTGGTATACTAGCCGTGCTCACGGATACGAGCGGCCTTGGAACATCTACAGATAGATGATCACCATTGTTATATTATGTTTAATTATTGTTGATTAATATTATGCTCTTGTTAATGTTATTCGTTATCATTATTGCAATTGATCATTGGTTCTTTAATGGGAAGTGGTTATCTTGATGCTACTCAAATGAAAGTTATAAGATTAAAAGCTAACCGCAGTCAAACAGTGTCTAGCCATTTGAGCCTCATGAACCCTGTGTTATATTTGTTGAGTTCGACATGGACTCACTCTTGCTATTTCCACCATAACAGATGAAGATTATGATGAGGATTACCGTAATGAGTACTAGTCTTGGTGTCAACCAGTCAACCGTGTCCCTGTGTGGAGTTTCCGCTGGAGATTATTACTAGATATTATTATTTATTGTTCAAGACTATGTTTTAAACATATATTCGTTATGTAATAAGCACTGTGATGATACTATGTAATTTGTCTGCTTATGTGTGCGATCATGACCTGGGGCGCACATGAGTACTTTATGCATCCTATTTTTGTCCTTAAAAATGGGTGTGACAGATTGGTATCAGAGCCGTGTTGACTGTAGGACGCAAGCCTAGTTAGAATGGTCGTTGATAGTATCCATACTTCACTTAATTCATGCTTCCTCTTTTCACCTTGTTAATTACTAAAGTTTTATGCTTCCTCTACTTTATTCCATTGCGAAAATACATTGATTCTATCTAATCTATGTCTAAATCTTGTAGATGCCTCCTCATCCCCGTCTGTCAGCTGCACAATATGTTGCTCGTTTCAAACCCCAGGAGCCAAAGGAAGAGGGTGATCAAGAGCTATCTGATGCTGAATCAAGAGTTGGTGATACACCTATGGAGGATGTAGTTATGGGGTGGACTACGAAGTTTCATATCATGGTTCCTAAGGCTGATGCTTTCTTCCATGATATGTTAACAAGAACCTTGGACAACTACTACTACGACTGGGAGGCTGCTTTAGAGTATCGCAGTGCAGAGTATAGTCATCCATGGATGGATTCCTATTGGAAGACGGAGTTATGGGTCAAGAAAAGGGATCCTACCACTAAGGAGCCTAAGGTGGAGTCAAAGTTTATTACCCGAGTGAGCCGGGCAACCGTGGAGACAAGCATGGAGGATGTCGCTTTCAATGCATTTGTTTACTATCATGGTCTACGCTCGGACAAGACGCTAAAGGGTGCACTTCGGCACTTTCCTTGTTTCTTGCATGACAAGGGAATTTGGACCGTGCCACTTGCGGATGATTCCTCCTTGACTTTGCAAGCTACGGTGGCATTAGCTCGTGAATTGGCTCTTCATGAGGCGGACTTGAAGGATGAGTTGCTGAAGGAAAAGGAACTTAAGGAGCAAGCTTACAAGGAGATTGACCAATTAAGGGCGGAGTTAGGTCGTCCTAAGATTTATGAGAAGCTTAATTAGGAAATAGGAAAAATCCCTATGTAATAAGAACGATAGTAGTTGCGAGTTAATTTTAAGTTTGGATGGTTTTAAGAGTCCGTTTGTGGTATGAACAATTGTGTGATTGATGGATTGTTATTATGATAATGTGTGATTTGGATCTTTGTAATGTGTGCTGGAGTTTTGTTGACATGCTTACAAATTCCATGGTTAAGAATATTAAGTTTGATCAAGATATATTAGTGAACATGAGGTTAACTTAGTTCTGTCCTTTGCTGATTTCTGGATCAGTCTGGGATGTTTTAGAAATAACTTAAAATCCGTTCATGGGAAATTTAAGAAATTTTACTGGGAATAATTAGACTTCCATATCTTTCCAATCCCACAAGAATCACCTTAATATCTATTATGAGTTAAGAGATATACTTGTTTCAAGTTGGAGTTACTGCATAGTCTGGAATTCTGGAACAGTTTCTGTTAAGTTCAGTTTTTGACCAATTTATTTACAGAATCAGAAAAAGTGTTGTGAATACGAGTTGTAGATAATTTTATAAGCTTTCCAATCATGTAAAGATCATCTGATTTGGACGTCTGTAGCTCGAGATATGGCAGTTTTACTGAGTTGCTGAAATTGGAGTTCGCCCAGAAAATCAGATTTTGTTTATCTATTGTATACATCATCTCGGTTTGTACTGAATTCCATCTTCTGTGTTTTGGAAACAGATGTCAGGCAGAGGTCGTGGCAGAGGTCGTGGGGTGCTAATCCACCCGTTACTATGGAGGAACTCATGCAAACTCAGAATCAGCTGATGCAGATGTTTATGCAGCATATGCAGAACAATCCCCCTGTTGGAGGACCACCACCTGTTCAAGTAAGGGATAAGCGTGGAGAATTTTTGAAGGGACGCCCTCCAGTGTTTTCTCATGCTGCTGATCCTTTAGAAGCAGATGATTGGGTGAGGGCAGTGGAGAAACAGCTGAATATAGCCCAATGCAATGATATGGAGAAGGTGTTGTATGCATCTGGTCAGTTACAAGGGACAGCTCAGACTTGGTGGGAGTCGTACCAGGCTGCACGCCCTGACAATGCTCCTCCTATCACTTGGAATGAGTTTGTTAGAGATTTTCGGGCTCGTCATATTCCTGAAGGTATAATTGAGCTGAAGCAGGAAGAATTCAGAAACCTGAGGATGGGACAGATGAGTGTGAGTGAATATCATGACAGGTTTACCCAATTGGCTCGCTATGCTCCCAATGAAGTTAGGGAAGATGCAGACAAGCAGCGTCTTTTCTTGAAGGGAATCTATTATGATCTTCGCTTGCAACTGAAGGGGAATAATTATGCTAGTTTTCAAGAGCTGGTGAACAAGGCTATTGTGCTGGATAATGAGCGTAAGGAGATGGATAGGAAGAGAAAGATGAAGGTGCAAGGCTCAGGAAGCAACAACCGTCAACGCACAAATTCTCAGCATGGCTTTCATCAGAAGTTTCAGGGACCGGTTAGCCAGTGGAATCGCAATTCAAATCAGAAGTGGTCTCAAAATTGGCAAAACAATCAGTCACAACAGCGTTCATCATATCCACAGCGCCAACAGTATCAGCAGACTGGGCAACAGACTCCTCGCACTGGGAATCCCAATGCTACCCCCATGAAGAATAATTCTCCCAGTACTCCTATTAGATGCTTTGTCTGTGGTAAAGAGGGCCATTTGTCTTATAATTGTCCTGAGAAGCAGAACCAACAGACTCCTCAGAGCCAGAAGAGCAACCAGAGGCAATTGGGAACTGGAAGGGTGAATCACGTGTCTTCTGATACAGTTCATAATGCACCAGAAGTTATGATTGGTACGTTCAATGTACATTCCACTCCCGCAACTGTTCTTTTTGACTCTGGAGCATCTCATACATTCATATCCAATATTTTTGTTAAAATGCATAGTATACCCATGCTAGCTATGAAAGAACCTCTCTTAGTAAATTCACCTGGAGGTACCATGCAAACCAGTAATCGTTGCCTTCCAATTAGTATGGTATTAAGGGGGGTAGAGTTTAAGATAACTCCTATAGTGTTGAGAACATCTGGGATTGATGTGATATTGGGTATGGACTGGATGATGCAAAATCAGGCAGAGATTCAGTGTCAGCAGAAAGTGGTAGTTGTGACTGCGCCTAATGGAGATAAAATCAATGTGGATGTAGCGATGCAGAAGCAACCAACCGCGGTGGTGAATCAGATTGAAGATACTATTAATGAAAATTCAGTGATTGAGGAATTTCCGGATGTCTTCCCTGATGAATTGCCAGGTATGCCACCTGACCGAGACATTGAATTTCTTATTGAATTATTACCTGGAACTGCACCTATAGCCAAACGACCATATAGGATGGGAGTAGATGAATTAGAAGAACTTAAGAAACAAATTAAAGAATTACAAGATAAAGGTTTTATTCGACCTAGTTCATCACCTTGGGGAGCACCAGTTATTTTTGTTGATAAGAAAGATGGTGGTCAGAGGATGTGTGTTGATTATCGGTCACTAAATGAAGTAACTATCAAGAATAAGTATCCTTTGCCCCGGATTGATGACTTGTTTGATCAGTTGAGAGGTGCTTGTGTGTTTTCTAAGATTGATTTACGTTCTGGATATCATCAGTTGAAGATTAGAGCCTCTGATATTCCAAAGACAGCTTTTACTACAAGGTATGGATTGTATGAGTATACTGTTATGTCGTTTGGATTGACCAATGCACCTGCATACTTTATGTACATGATGAATAAGGTGTTCATGGAATACTTGGATAAGTTTGTGGTGGTATTTATCGATGATATACTAGTATTTTCCAAGACAGAGGTAGAGCATGCTGAACATTTGATATTGGTATTGCAAAAGCTTAGAGAGCATAAACTGTATGCGAAGCGAAGTAAATGTGAGTTTTGGTTGAAGGAAGTTTCTTTTCTTGGTCATATTGTTTCTAATGGAGGTATATCGGTGGATCCAGGCAAGGTGAAAGATGTATTGAATTGGAAACCACCTACAGATGTTAGCGAGATTCGCAGTTTCTTGGGTTTAGCTGGATATTATAGACGGTTCATTGAAGGGTTTTCTAAACTTGCTAAACCTATGACATCTCTGTTAGAAAAGAATGCTAAATTTGTGTGGTCTGATAAATGTCAAGCTAGTTTTGAGGAGTTGAAGAAGAGGTTGACTACAGCGCCAGTTTTGGTTTTACCAGATTTGAGTAAGAAGTTTTCTATTTATTGTGATGCTTCTCGTCAAGGTTTGGGATGTGTTCTTATGCAAGAAGGCAGAGTTGTGGCTTATGCATCTAGACAGTTGAGAAAGCATGAGTTGAATTATCCTACACATGATTTGGAGTTAGCAGCTGTTGTTCATGCTTTAAAGATTTGGAGACATTATTTGATTGGACATAAGAGTGATATATACACTGATCATAAGAGTTTGAAGTATATTTTCACTCAGTCAGATCTGAATTTGAGGCAACGCAGATGGTTGGAGTTGATTAAGGATTATGATATTGAGATACACTATCATCCTGGTAAGGCTAATGTAGTAGCTGATGCTCTTAGTAGGAAGAGTTATGTCAATGAGATAAGAACATTGTCTATGGCTAGTGAGTTATGTGCTGAATTTGAATATCTGAACTTGGGAATTGTTACTAATGCAATGGAATTAGTAATAGAGCCTACTTTAGAGCAAGAGATCTATAAGGGTCAATTGAAGGATGAGAAACTAAAGAAGATAGCGGAGGATATAGTGATTGGTAAGTCACCAGGCTTTAGAATGGATGATAATGGAATTTTGTGGTTCGGAAAGAGACTGTGTGTACCTGAGGATCAAGCTATTAGACAGGCAATTCTTCGTGAAGCTCATGAGTCAGCTTATTCTATTCATCCTGGTAGTGCTAAGATGTATTTGGATCTTAAACAGAAATATTGGTGGGTTGGATTAAAGCGAGATGTGGCTGAGTATGTGGCATTGTGTGATACTTGTCAGAGGGTGAAAGCAGAGCATCAGAGACCTGCTGGATTGTTGCAACCAATGAAAATCCCTGAATGGAAGTGGGAGGAAGTTGGTATGGACTTTATAGTGGGGTTACCGCGTACTCAGAGAGGTTATGATTCTATTTGGGTGATAGTGGATAGGTTGACTAAAGTTGCTCATTTTATACCAGTCAAGACTAAATACACGGGAGCACAATTAGCTACCTTGTATATGGAGAGAATAGTATGTTTGCATGGAGTACCAAAGAAGATTGTGTCTGATCGGGGTACGCAATTTACATCGCACTTTTGGCAAGCTGTGCATGAATCTTTAGGAACTAAATTGAATTTTAGTACAGCATATCATCCACAGACAGATGGACAGACTGAAAGGACCAATCAGGTATTAGAGGATATGTTGAGAGCCTGTGCACTGCAATATGGAACTAGTTGGGATAAGAGTTTGCCTTATGCAGAATTTTCTTACAATAATAGTTATCAACAGAGTCTTAAGATGGCACCGTTTGAAGCTTTGTATGGACGTAAGTGTAGGACTCCATTGTTTTGGGATCAGACAGGTGAATCTCAGGTGTTTGGTACAGATGTTCTTAGAAACGCAGAAGATCAAGTGCGAGTGATTCGTGAGAATTTGAGAGTGGCACAGTCTCGTCAGAAGAGTTATGCGGATAATAGAAGAAGGGATCTAGTTTTTGAGGAAGGTGATTATGTTTATTTGAAGGTGTCACCTATGAGAAGTGTGAAGAGATTTAACATGAAAGGTAAACTAGCACCAAGGTATGTTGGACCATTTAAAGTTATTGCTAGACATGGGGAAGTTGCTTATCAATTAGAATTGCCTGAGAATTTATCTGGGGTGCATGATGTGTTTCATGTTTCACAACTTAAGAAGTGTTTGAGGGTGCCTGAGGAGCAGATACCTTTGGAAGAATTGACTGTTAAGGAGGATCTTACATATGAAGAGATTCCGATTAAGATTTTAGAGACTGCTGAGAGGGTTACTCGAAGTCGGGTTATTAAGATGTGTAAAGTACAGTGGAATCGATATTCAGAGGCAGAGGCAACTTGGGAAAGAGAGGATGAATTGAGGAAGTCATATCCGCAGTTGTTTGAGTAAGCAATCCAATCTCGAGGACGAGATTCTTTTAAGGGGGGTAGAATTTGTAACACCCAAATTTTGAGATAACAAAATTGGAATAAGTTAGATAATAAATAATTACAAAACTAAAATAATAATAAATTATATTTGTGTTGCATTCATGCTGTTGCATATATTTTATTGTGTGGTGTGAATTTGTTATACTTTATTTTATATTATTTTGGATGAGATTGTATTTTAAATACTTTTGAAAACAAGTAAATGAAAAAAAAACAAAGAAACTTACCTGCTGTTGACCGGCCCGAAGCCATCTGGCCGGCCTGTTGGCCAGCGGCCGAGTTGGGCTTTGGAAAGAGCTGGGCGGGGTCCTTTTGGGCCGGTCCGATCAGCAGCCGCGCGGCCCAAGTTGGCCCAGTGCCGCGGCAGCCGTTCCCTTCCCCTCTTGGAGTCACTGACCGGTGGGGTCGCAGCGTCAGCTCCTTCTTCCTCATGTCGTAACCGAGTAGAACTCGAACCGAAGAACACCACCGCGATCTTCCGTGATATCCGGGATTTGGTAATCGTTTTCGGTCACTTGAGGCTATAAATAGGAAGAGGGGATCCTCTAGTTTCCGTTTTTCACTTAAAAAGTTAGGGTTGCCACGGGAGAATTAGGTTTTAGGGCTAGGGTTGTTGGAGACCGGCGGTGCCTTGCGGGTGGAGCTTTCGGGTAGTGGGCCAAGGAACGTGAACTCGAGGTACCAGAGGGCACGTGAGGATGCAGATGCCGGAGAGAACTCGTCGGACGGGAGGAGGCAGAGGGCCAGGAGCAGCGACAGTGGTAGCGGCACCGGCAGCAGGAGGGGCCGGCTTCCTCTAGGCAGGCCGCGTGACGTGCCGGAGGAGGAGCGCCGTACCTCGGACTCCTCGGAGGACGAGCAGGTTCGGGCGACGGACGATGAGGGAGACACACAGGAGGGCGGCGAGGCAGGAGGTAGTTCCACTGCTGCGGCCAGGCCCTACTTGCGAGGTCCCTCAAAACTCCCTGGGCCTCCGCTTCCTCCCCTACGTCCAGTGATCCGCCCCCAGGGGGACAGGTAACTAACTTTAGATTTTATCACAGCTACTTCATATAACCTGTTGAAAATTGTCAGAGAAACTAATATTGTTTGTTAATGACTTGTGCAGGCATTGGCAGGTTGTGTCACCTGGTGACTCACGGAACCCCAACCACATCTTGGGGCTTGTGTGCAGGCACTATTACCCCGGCATTGTCACGCACAAAGGGACTGTGGGGCCGGCCAAATCGTGGGACCACTACAAATCTGCCCCCGACGCAGATTATGAAGACAAGCAAGAGCGGGTCAGGAGAGAGTTCTGGGTAAGTCTCGTTCGCACAACTTTGATCAATATATCGCATTCATTTGACTTTTTTTGACATAATTAATTGATACATTGTGTCTGTCTGCAGACTTTTTTCAGATGTGAAGAGGGACAGGAGGAGAGGGCGGAGAAGAACTTGGTGAAAAGTGCCAGGAACCGCATCTCCAACATGCACTATGAGGAGCGCCTCATTTGCATCATCAAGTACTACGCCACGCGACTTGGTCAGAAAATCACCAAGACACAGGCAAGACAGATGTCTCTGACCCGGGAACAGTTCCTTGAGGTAAATGAAGAAGAAAAATACTGATTCGTTTTGAGATTAAGTAGCTTTAATTTGGTCGTCTTATATCTCAAATTATTTGTGACATGTAGATGATTCCATGGTGGTGCGAGTCGTATCGGGACTGCTGGGAGATGATTGTGGACAAGTGGTTCACAGAGGTTTATATCCAGGAACACGAAGCCCACCGGGAGCGGGCTTTGCAGGCGACAGGCCCCACACACCACCAAGGCAGCCGCAGCCTTGCCGCGTACAAGCAAGCATGGGTACGTGAATTCATTTTTAGTATTCTGACGATCCATTCTGCATGTTTCTTCTAATCATCTTGTTGTCTTTCTCGCAGTCGGCGTCGCATGCTGGCCAGTCTTTGTCCACGTTCATGGCGTATGGACTGGCCCGCAAGGGAAAGGCGACTTCCGATGTCACCTTCAGCCCAGATGACCCGCCCGAGTCGTACAGCAACTCGAGCGTCTACACCCGCATCAGCTCCTACGCGTTGGAGGCAAGGTCGGTCCAGGGGCCAGAGTGGGATCCGAACGCCGACGACATTGATGGGCCGACTGTCATGAGGATCGGACAGGGCAAGAAGCATGGGCGGTACTGGCTTGGCGATGGCACCCTCGACTCCGGCTCTGTTCCAACCCTCTCCCAGATCCGAGTAGAGACCCCGACCGGAGGCCCGGTCATACGCCAACGGCCGTCCCCTTCACAGCAGCGGGTCGATGCACTCCAGGTTTGTCTCGTTTAACTCTTCGTACATTGATCTTTACATAACTTAGTTGTCTTTGCATCACTGAAACAGATGGGTTGAAATGTTGCAGGCCGAGAACGAGAGGATGGCTCAGGAGCTGCGGGACCTGGTGGCAAGGACCGAGCAGGCCGAGCAGGAACGAGAGGCCGAGCGGGCCGAGCGGGAAAGACAGGCCAAGCAGCTGGCGGAGATTACGGTGTTCCTACAGAACTTTGGGCAAGTCAACGGTGTACCTGTGCCGCAATTCGCTCCACCGCCGCCAGTTCTAGCTAGTCCTGTGAGTATGAAACCAAATTGCTTCGACTAGTGCTTTCATTAGATGATTACTCTAACACATGCAATCTCTTGTCCTTTATGCAGCCTCCGTCGGCGGGTTCGAATAACCCATCTCAGGGGCAAGCAGGCGACGGCGCTTTTCCTTCACCAGGCACTCAGTTTTCCCCCCACCTCTAGTTTGTATCTCTTTTTCACCGCTTGATGGACATGTGATGCACTGTGAACGACTATCGACTTGTGACGATGGATATTGGACCTATTATGTTTGCGATGTCGTGTATGTGGGATATTGTGTTGGCGATGTGATATATATATGTGGGATTGAGTTTGTGATGCGATGGATGTGCTATATTGTGTTTGTGATGTTTCAGATGTGATATATATCTTTTATATGTTGTGTTTGTAATTATAGAATAAAAAAATAAAAATACAAAAAATTAGAGGCTTTGCCGGGTGCCCTGGCACTCGGCAAAGCTGGAAATTTCTCATGTTCAGAATTCCCAGCTTTGCCGGGTGCCAGGGCCAGGGCACCCGGCAAAAATTTTTTTATTTTTTTAAAAAAATCTTTGCCGGGTGCCGCCCTGACAGGGCACTCGGCAAAGAAAATACTAAAAAATAAAAAAAAACTCTTTGCCGGGTGTCCCGGCGGCTCGACACCCGGCAAAGAAATTATAAAAAAAAATAAAAAAAATCTTTGCCGGGTGCCTTCCCGGTAGCGCACTCGGCAAAGAAAATTTGAAAAAAAAAATTAAAAAATCTTTGCCGGGTGCCTCCGACATGGCACCCGGCAAATGTAACACCCAAATTTTGAGATAACAAAATTGGAATAAGTTAGATAATAAATAATTACAAAACTAAAATAATAATAAATTATATTTGTGTTGCATTCATGCTGTTGCATATATTTTATTGTGTGGTGTGAATTTGTTATACTTTATTTTATATTATTTTGGATGAGATTGTATTTTAAATACTTTTGAAAACAAGTAAATGAAAAAAAAACAAAGAAACTTACCTGCTGTTGACCGGCCCGAAGCCATCTGGCCGGCCTGTTGGCCAGCGGCCGAGTTGGGCTTTGGAAAGAGCTGGGCGGGGTCCTTTTGGGCCGGTCCGATCAGCAGCCGCGCGGCCCAAGTTGGCCCAGTGCCGCGGCAGCCGTTCCCTTCCCCTCTTGGAGTCACTGACCGGTGGGGTCGCAGCGTCAGCTCCTTCTTCCTCATGTCGTAACCGAGTAGAACTCGAACCGAAGAACACCGCCGCGATCTTCCGTGATATCCGGGATTTGGTAATCGTTTTCGGTCACTTGAGGCTATAAATAGGAAGAGAGGATCCTCTAGTTTCCGTTTTTCACTTAAAAAGTTAGGGTTGCCACGGGAGAATTAGGTTTTAGGGCTAGGGTTGTTGGAGACCGGCGGTGCCTTGCGGGTGGAGCTTTCGGGAGGCGTCGAGGTCGATTTCTCTACGTGGGTGAGCTTATTTTCTTCTCCTCTTACTTTCTACGCTCTTAATTAGTGTTTTGGTGCGATGAATCGAGGTTTTGGAGGTCGCCGACGAGTCGGCAATGGAGCCGCCGTCCCATTGCTGTCGCGGGTAGCATGCGGTGATCGTAGGAGGCTTGTTTTTGGGTAGATGAGATCGCGTGGAACTTCTCCACCGATTGGAGATGGTAGGGTGTTGAGTGATGGTCGGATTTTGTGGGGCCGACGTACTCCGGCGAGGTGCCATGGCGGGCATGGAGGAGCCGGCGGCCGGTGTTGGGGAAGAAAGGGCCGGATTCTACACTGTGCACTTGCTGGTGATAGAGAACCGTCCGATCGTGAATCAACGGATGAGATTAGAAGATACCCCTTCGCGGGTAATCTTTCTAAAGAGACCCTGCGGTTTTTAGAAACTAACCCGCGGTCCCAAGGCGTAAAGCTGAGAATACGCTTTTGTATTTTGAAAACGTATTTTCGATCGGTTAATTCAAAAATACGTTTTCAGCAATTTACAGTTTTGCCACTACAACTGTTTTAGCCATAAAAACTTCGTTTTAACTCCGATTTGATCCATTCAAATTGCGTTAGGTTCGTAATTGTGAACTCTACGCGTTAGTATAATTTTACAGTTAGTTTTGATAATTTATTTTTCGAGTTTATAATTAAGTATTTATTGATCTATAGGAAATCTTAGAAAATTCATAACTTCTACGTTTTAACTCCGATTTTGGTGATCTTTGCGTCTGTGTGATCGTAGAAACGTGTAGAAGAGTTTTATAAACTTTTATTACTGTTTTGTTTCTGTTGGTGTACTGTTCTAATTATATCTATTTGTTTGCTTCGTGTATGTTTGATTGGATGCATGTATGTTGTTGATTGATGATCGAATATAGAAGGTGAGCAGTACTTGGACGATTCGGAGTATTACTTTGAGCCAAGTCAGCAGTACTTTTTGGAGAGCTTTGATCAAGGCAAGTATAACACAGGACTATCCTTGTTACCTATTCATCAAAATTATCATACATATGCATATGCTTACCTTGACAACCTTAGAGATTATAACTTAGTGTTTGATGTCTTGATTCCTTGTCAACCTTGGGTATGCATATGGGTAGATATGGCTAGTGCTCAAACTAAGAACAATGATCTTGCAATATGGTTAATGGATCAAGCAACCAATTATTAAGATGATTTAATTTTTGTTAAAAGGGGGCTAGAGCATGTGTGTTATTTTTGATGCTCTAGTTACTCTCCGTAAGGACTTATCTGTACGTGATCATCCGGGATATACAGTACAGCTGTGAGGGCTATATGGCTCTGGCTTTAGTTGTTCAAGAGACCTTTTCTAGCTTGTTAGTGGTTACCTTAAATGGCGTAAGAATGGCTTGACACTTTGGGTGTAGTGCGAGCCCCTGGCCTAGTGTGTATAGGCTGCGGTTGTTGTGCCACAGGGAAGGGGGGTTCTACATCTGCCTGCCGAGTGAATCTAATGGCCCTAACTTGTTAGACGAACTCTTGAGTGGCTTTATATGGTTTTTGGGTGTTTGGGCTTGATCTCCCCACTCATTTGGAAATCATGACTCACAGTGAAAGTGTACACCTCTGCGCAGAGTTAAAAACTGGTATACTAGCCGTGCTCACGGATACGAGCGGCCTTGGAACATCTACAGATAGATGATCACCATTGTTATATTATGTTTAATTATTGTTGATTAATATTATGCTCTTGTTAATGTTATTCGTTATCATTATTGCAATTGATCATTGGTTCTTTAATGGGAAGTGGTTATCTTGATGCTACTCAAATGAAAGTTATAAGATTAAAAGCTAACCGCAGTCAAACAGTGTCTAGCCATTTGAGCCTCATGAACCCTGTGTTATATTTGTTGAGTTCGACATGGACTCACTCTTGCTATTTCCACCATAACAGATGAAGATTATGATGAGGATTACCGTAATGAGTACTAGTCTTGGTGTCAACCAGTCAACCGTGTCCCTGTGTGGAGTTTCCGCTGGAGATTATTACTAGATATTATTATTTATTGTTCAAGACTATGTTTTAAACATATATTCGTTATGTAATAAGCACTGTGATGATACTATGTAATTTGTCTGCTTATGTGTGCGATCATGACCTGGGGCGCACATGAGTACTTTATGCATCCTATTTTTGTCCTTAAAAATGGGTGTGACAGCAAACCAAGGGCTGACGGAGTTAACACCGTGACGGCCACTTTTCTTTGCCGGGTGCCGAGTTTGCACTCGGCAAATTCTTTGCCGGGTGCCCAATAAAAAGCACCCGGCAAAGAAATCTTTGCCGGCTGATTTTTTGCCGGCGGCTCTTTGCCGGGTGCTGCACCCGGCAAAGGCTTTGCCGAGTGCAAAGTAGCCTTTGCCGGGTGTTTTCGGCACCAGGCAAAGCGCCTGAATCCTGTAGTGACGGTTAGAGAGAGAATTGAGAAATCTTATGAGAATGCGTCACTAGTACAGAAACAATTTTTATTGGCAGGACTTTTTAGATTTATACTGTCTTTCTGTGAACAGCCAGTGTCACTACTATAGAAAGGATTTTTACAGATGGTTGGAAAGCATTTTCAGAGACGGGCACGGCATCCGCCTCTGGCAAGGTCATGTAAAAGTCCAGTGAAAATAGTTGTGTTTTCACTAGAGTCACTCGAGAACTGCTTGTGTAAATATATATACTGACGATTTTCTTAATGTTGCCGTCGATGTAAACTGATCTACAGTAGTTGCATTCTTACACAAAACGCTAGTATAAATTGTTTTTTAGAATTTACAAATTAGGATAAAAAATAGCAAAATGTTTTTTTAGCCCAAGAGAGGGCCACTATCCAAACCCACGGTCGCATGTTGCAAAACATAAGTCACGTAATTTTTCGTGTGAAATTCGCGCGCTTGCAATTACCAAAAAATCAAACTAACGTGAGATTTAATATTTGGAATAATTGAAAATTCTTAATTGGATCAGCCCATACGTATTTCAATAATATGAGTAATGTTACTGTATCAACTTAATTATTTATTATCTTATTGGTGAGACCATGAGAGCCAAAGATTTAGGACGTGTGTAGTTGATGACTTATTTAATTATCTTATCAATGAGAACAAATTAAGACGTATTAGTTTGAAGACCAACACGGCTACAATGTCCTGATGTTTCATTTTAAAAATCAACCAAGAAATGGATATGTTTTTCGAGGTCGGCACGTTAGGTCTCTACTGAAACTCCACTTGTAACCAAGGAGGATCGGACTGGCTGATCGTATCACCGCCATTTCCAAAGGTAGCAGTTGGTCGGCATGATTCCCCTCTTTTTTTTAACAATAACTGAAAAAAATGTTAGCAGTTAATCTTGGTCAGTCTTCGAGCTTAATTTGCATTTCTGGTGAGAAAAAGAAAATTATTCGCGTACATACTAGTCTAGTCTTCCATTCGTGCACTGACACTGTTTTTCCAGGTCGAATAACGAATGGCAAGCAAGCAAACAGCATCACCGAGATTACATTCTGATCCTTGTGCTCGAATCCACCGGGTCCTGTCAAAGCTACTAGTAGCGTTGTTTCGTAAGGGGAAGAAGAACTGATACCACGAATAAGCTCGCTCCAGAAGCATATATATGCAAGGCTGACTGTTGACTAATAATTTATTTTTAATGATCCTAGCTAGCTTGCACAAGTTTAGCCGAAAGAAAACATAATGATCCTAGCTAGCTTGCACAATTTTAGCCAAAAGAAAACAGCATGCATTATTTGTTCTAATCCCTCTCTTCGTAAACACATGGAGTTTTGGAAACCGACACGTGCTACTAATAAATCTAATTTTAGAGACGGTGGTTTTTGACAGAGGTGGACAGAAGAGATTGGCCGAGCTATCTGACTGCCTCTATAAGTATTATTTAGAAAAAATAGCCAAAAAATGCTGAATTATTGTTCTAATAAGTAATAACCCACCTCTTCGTAAACATATGAAATTTTGGACACTGACATCCTCTCCATCACTATGTGTAACTTTTTTGAAGGAAACGTCAGGGAAGCTCCCTACCTATTTTTTTTTCATTTTTTTCATTTTCTGTAAATATGGACAAAGTTACGTATGTACAGATTACAAGGCTGGTAAAGCCCAAAATAAAAAAGGAAGGAACAATTACAAGTAACTCTCTCGCCACACTAATAGAGGATCCGAGATACTCTCCTTGGCTTTGATGCACACCCACCCAAGGTCTTCCTTGAGTTCTGCTCTCCATTCCACCAAGGAGGCAGCTTTGTTATAAAAAATAATCCCATTTCTAGCCTTCCAGATTGTCCAACAAGTCGAGATGATTTCTCTGAAAATGTGACTTCCAAAATCTGATCCGGCTTGAATGATCATGTCTAGAGGTTGAAGATTTAAGTCCCAGCGGGTGTTGATGGAATTCCAGTAGTAAATACTAAAAGGGCACTCGAAGAACAGATGGAAACTTGTTTCCTCGGGGCCATTGGGAAATAAAACACAGGAGTAATCATCAAGATATATGTTTTTTTCTTCTTAAAAGAAAATGGTAAGAAGTTTACGTGACAAGTCCAATGGCACTATGTCCACACACACAATCAAAATATGTATTATTAGATTAATCTTCAAAAGCAGAGAAGGTTGACTGTATGTTTATTTGTATGCCATATATACATTTCCTTTTACAAATAATATAGCGATAGTATCAGAGAGCCGTATTGCAAAAGTAAAACCCACCTTGATCCGACATAATGGATGAGATCAAGGTGGGAGTTAGTTTCACAGAAGTACAAGTAAGCAATGCAATAATCACTCTTTATTTCACCGGTAAGCCTTCAGGCCAAAAGAGAGAGGGAGAGTTTTCTAAATTATTTTTCCTTTTCTTTTATTTCAAAGCCATTTTCAAAAGAATTTGAATTCCCTTCTACCTTTGGGTAAAACCACACAATACAAAAGAGTAAATGCACAAGCATGAATGCACATACATGTTACTAGCCATATAGTTAATTTTATTTCAAAAATTATTATTTCTCTAGGTTTATATGCACACATAAATACGTAAATAAATCAAATTCACCTATTTCCAATTGATGCAAATTTTAGGGTGTTACAAGAATTGACCTAGCTAGCTAGCTCAGATTCTATATCATGATGCATACATTTCCTTGGAAGAACAAGTAAAAACTTCTCTAATTTCCAATCGAATTGAAATACTACTACTCGTTATTATTTTTTAGATTATATAGTACAACACAGATGCTCACAATGCACATATAAACACACAAACGTAAACTCTAATGCTACGAACATCTTCGAAGACTGAGCGCCAAATCCTCGGAGGTTTTAATTTGGACAATCTATCCCCAACGGAACACGAATACTCCTACTTGTCATGTTTAAAAAAACAGCGGCTTAAGTGTGGTGTGGTTAGGTACGCTGTTGAAACGAACTTGATCGGAAATAAACCCTTTTTAAAATACTTGACCAAGCAGCCGTTTCCTTTAGCGTGGACTGACGTACGTCGTACGTATCTACACGCGTATATTTGTCTCCTGGGTTAACAAATGTTTCAGCAGGACCTGATCTGATCCATATATATATATATATATATATATATATATATATATATATATATATATATATATATATATATATATATATATATATATATATATATATATATATATTTGTCTCCAAGACCTGCATGCAAGTGTGAAGTAGCTTGATTCTGCAAATTAGTCCTCTCTCTGACTATATATATAATAAAAAGTCTACGCAAGGATATGTAATCATGTCTATGAAAGTGGACTTCTTTGCAACATAAAAAGGTTCAAAAGTCAAGGAGAAATTTGGATTTTTTTTTTAAAAAAAAGGGGCAGTGGTAAGAGTTCTGTCGCTACTTTTATTAGACAGTGAAAAGGAGAAACAAAGTACACAAATTTGGAATCTTAATTTATTAACTACATACATAAATTTTTCTCTTGAATGTAAGCTGAATGATTCAATAAACGCTGAAAATTGAGCAGCGTTTTCTGTCTCTTAATTAATTTACCTCGGTGATTATTTGTTTCTAATATAAACCAAGGAATTTATATGTATGGGTTTGACTAGGTTAGTCTTTTTGTATAGGTCCTATTCATATGAACGGTAATCACCAGCAAGACTAGTGTGAAGTCCTACAAATTAGTCCCTCTGGCCATCCGTCGACAAGCTCTATCATATTTTATTTTGGCTCAGGTTTTTATGGTAGATTTTTACCACTATTTTATCACAAGATGCATTATTTGTAGCTACAAATCAAGTATAGTTTTAAAGCATTATAGAACAAGAATATATTTGTATACTTTCTATAATGTGACAAAGTGGTCAGAAGCTTGTGATTATTTACTTTTGTTTTATGCACCCTGTTCCTTTTTTGTGATGAGCTATTGAGCTAATAAAATTTTTGTTTGAACATTGTGCAGTCGCCAAGGTCACAACTTTTATATCTTTCTACATTAATAAATATGGCTTTAGTTTTTGCCGTACATGTCGTCAAAAATGTGTTGACACAGAGATTGATCGTACACCAGTTAGAGCTATATCGTCCGGGTCGCCATGGACCGAATAATGCAACGGATAACTAACACTCTTTCGTGGTGAAGAATGGCGAGGTTTACGAGCAAGCCACCAAAGGATAACTAATCGTGCTTATATATGATGAAGAATGACTAGTTTTTGGAGAAACTAACAAAGGAACCGTCAAAGCTCTCGTCCAAGAGAGAACCCGTCGAGGCAAGGGCATCGCCGGATTGACTTAGGTCGGTCAGCAAGCCTACCTAGGACGTCATCCTTGGTCATTGGATCAAGCAATGAACCACAACATGGGGGTTGGAATATATTAGAGCAAAAGGCGGGGTAATATATGTAAAAAAGATCGATTGGAAGTTGGATTACTCAATTGGCCATAATCCTCCAATATGTATATAGAGGAGGTTGGTCTTATCCTACTGAAAAACCTTTTAAGATCAAAGGTCGTACTCTTTTCCCATTTAGTTTAGTTTACCTATTCAAGTAAATCTCACGATGAGGTAATAATACCTCAGTGCTAGCTAGTAAGGCCTCATTTCGGAGGGCTTCTACAATGGCTTTAGGATGGAGCAGTTTGGTGCCGTTTTCTACCAAATGAGGTAAAATGAAACAGCTTCACTGGTGAAGCCCTTAAAACCTGCTCTCACAGAATTTTGGGGTGAGATGGAGCCAAAAAAAAAGTGGCTTCAACTAGCTTTACTTCGCTCACGTAGACCCAGCGTGGATGAAATCCATGTTTGCCCCTAGCCACCAGGGTAGGCACACAGGCCGCTAGGACACGGGGAGCGTGGTGCATGGCACTTTTGCAGGCCGCCGAGGCTAGGGTATGTGTGCACAAAAGCCAAACGGAAGAAGAAGAAAACAAGAGAGGAGAAAAAATAAAAAAAAAGAGAAGGGTATTCTGTTTTTTTCATCTCTTTTGTGTACTATAAGGAGCTGTTTAACAAATGGGGTACCAAAACGGCTTTAGCTCCACCGGAAGAGTTGTTAAGATCGTGGAGCTGAAGCCAAAGAAAATGGCTTCACTAGTGAAGTAAAGCCCTTGCCAAAAGGAGCCTAATTGTATCTAAACCAGAGAACTTATCTTTGTAGGTTTCGAATATTTTTGCAGGAACATTTTTCTAGATATATATGCCTAAACTAGTTACTAATTTTCTAAAAAAATTAACATATATTTAGATTGGTAATATTTACAATATAATTCAAACTGAATTCTTCTTTCTGTATTTATCAAAAAATTATTTTTTAAAATAAGAAGCTAGCTAGCTACCATACTTCCTCCATCCCGAATTAACTGTGTGGCTTGTTTTTCGAGAAGTTAAACCTTTTCAAGCTTCTTTAGATTTTTTGAAAATATTATTTCCTAATATGTTTATTATAAAAATATATTCTTCATAAATATATTAGTATTTTTCTATATTTAGTGAAACTTAAAAAAGAAATTGACTCATAAAAATCCAGATGTACAGATTTTTTGAGTTTTTTTTTAGATAGAGGTGTTGCACCGTTTGATTAGCTGGAAAAGTAAAGGGTGCCATGAACGTGTAAGCAAAAAATTCTGACGACAAGTACCGGGAAAACACAAGAAAGAAGGTAAGAAGAATTGAACAGGCTTGCAAGCCAAGTTTTTTTTTAGAACAGACTTGCAAGCCAAGTTAGCTGCTGCTACATACCTTCTGGCGTTGTCTCGTGATGTCGGACACCTTTTGACCTGAGAATGATCAGCGAAAAATAAACTATTTCTGCACATCACGTAAGTGTTGTCGTTTGGTCCAACATGCAACAACCACAGGTGTATGTGTGTAATACAGCTGCTGATCACTAATAAGCTACTAGCTCATCAATTAGTTGGTGCAGGAAATTAAAAAAAAGTTTTGAATCAGCCATCTTCTTCCTTCGAATCGATCAGCTCTCACTACCTTTTTCTTTTCTTTTTCTTCTATTCTAGTTTTTTGAATCAAGCAACTGCCTTTTTCTGAAGACTAACTGAAACTTGGGTCGGCAAGTAGCTAGCTCTATCTGGGCAAAACATTTGTAAATATTGTTGGGACAATAGTAGTTCTTCTTTTATGCATCGTTGGTGTTTTTCCACACGTATGGTGAGAGCGTTTTTTTCCCTCCAAGTTGGCTTTTTTGCCAACTACTGTACTGTACTTCCTTCTATCACAAACCTTTTTGTTCCAAGTTAATTTAACAACCTTGAATAGCAATATGTCTATAAAATACATTATTTGCAAATAAAGGAGACATATATTGTGAAAATACATTTTTTTCTAAATAAGTCTATTAATGTCAATCTGTCACACTCCAATTAAAGGACAATATAGAGTGCATACATCTTATGTGCGCCCCAGGAATAGTCGCACACATAAGCCGACAAATTAACAGAAGTATCATCACTGAGTACATACATAACGTTATTACATCACATAGTTCTTACATAAACAAACGGAAAGATAAATAGCAACTCTCAGGCGTAGTGTCTGATCCACAGGGAAGGACGACTGGTTGACCCAAACCTAGAAATCCTCCGGGAAGTCCTCGTAGATACTGTCATCTGTTACCCGTCCGGGATTTCACCCAAAAACAATATAGCAACAAGTGTGAGTACATTCGTACTCCGCAAGTATAGTATGAGGATTCATGAGGCTCAAAAGGTTAGACACGGTAGACTGCAGTTAGCATTTTTAGTAGATCAACATTTCATTATTAATCATTATTAAGTTATGCTCAAGCTCCCATTTATCCCACATGATCCACTATTAGATTTAAGAAGAGAAAGCATCAGTGTGATCTCATCATCATGGTTCAACACGTATCAAGTAACCATTTATTCTGTGAGTTTTCCGGGCCGCTCGTGTCCGTGAGCACGGCTGTTATAACAGTTTAAACACTCTGCAGAGGTTGTGCATCTTTACCCGTGAGTCGTGTTACCCATATGCCCGGGGCCCGTCGACCCCCTAACACTTCCAAGGTGAGCAGGCAGGGTACACTATGAAGCCTTCCATAGGCCTCTTCTAACCAGTTAGGGCCGCTAGGTTTCCTCGGCAGGCAGATATAGAGAACCCCCTTTCGATGGCACAATTCCTGCAGGCTATACACATCTGAACAGAGGCAGTTCTATACCCAACGTGGCAAGCCCCTCTTGCGCCCTTTCGGGTAACCTCTAACAAGTTAGAAAAGATCCTACTACTGAGCTAAAGTCAGAGCCATTTAACTCCCACGGTTGCACTATAAGTCCTAGCTTTTGCCCTACAGATAAGTCCTTACGGAGGGTTTAGGGCAACATGATCAACATCATTTGCATCATCACCCTTTAGTTCCACTACTATCATCATGATTATCCGTTGTTTCCATTAATCAATGTATAGATCATGTTTAGTTAGAGCACTAGCTTTCTACCCAAATGCAATTAATCCCCATAGGAATCAAGGTACAGGTCATCAAATTGCTAGGAAGTCCTTGTAGTCGAGCAATATTAGAAACATGCATAATGAGTATGTTATATAATGATTAGGACAACAAGGTAGTACACCAATAATAAATAAATCTGAATAAAATGTTTACCAAAATCATCTACATCTCGCTACGATCACATTGACGCGAATTGCACGAAAATCGGAGCTACAACGCAAAAGTTACGCGCGAAACAAGGTTCCAAAACTAGCTACCAAACTAGACTAAATTGAGAAACTTAAAAGCTTCTAATGGGTCCAACAGTAGCACTATTGCGTAGATTAATAAATTACAAAACTAACGCAAGTTGAACGGATCGAATCGGAGCTAAAACGACGATTTTATACACGTTTTACTGTAGTGGCAATTCTGTAAATAAATTGAAAACATTTCGGAATTAAAATAATTCGGAATTCTGAAAATCCATTAGAACCGAGGACTGCGGGTTAATTAATGAAAAACACGGGGTCTCTTTAGCAAAGTTTGCCCCGAAGGGGTATCGGCTGCCGACGGCCGTCGATCTTGTGATGAACGGATAAGAAAGAAAAGGGGGAGGGAGAGGGCGGCGGGCTGGCCGGAACAGTGGCGACCGCGGCGGTGCAGCCATTGCCGGCGACCGAACCACGCCGGAGTGCGTGGAAAATCCACCTACGGCCCACAGTTCGAAAAAATAAAGGCACCGGGACGATGCGGGGGAGACGGCGAGTTCAACCATGCGCTTTACGCGGCCGGGGAAAGTGCCCGACGCGGTGGCCGTCATGGTCGGTGATGGAGACCTCGCCGGAGCACGGGAAAGAGTCCAAAACGACCACTATTGGAGAATGTGACAGCATAGGGAGGATGCGGGGATGAAGGCGAGCTCACCGAGCGAATTAGACGGGACGGAGGTGGCTCGGGGGTGCCGACCGACGCGGTGGCGGACGGGACGCTCCGGCGATTCGTCGATGCGGCTTCGGGTGCTCGATTGGGTGGGGGATTGGAGTGGGAATGCAGCAGGGGGAGGGGCGAAGGGGGTTGCGGCTCCCTTTTAAGGCCGGGCGCTGGGCATGGAGGCGCTCCCACGACGCAGGGATGTGGGCGCGGGCGGCTCGGTGAGCGGCTTGACCGGCAGTTGGAGCGGAGAAGACGGTTGGGAAGGGGAAACGTCTGACGAGTGGGCCCCAGCTGCCAGCGACACTGAAGAGGAGAGGGGCAACGGCTGCTGGCGACGAAGTGGGCTGGGCCGCGGCCCAGGAAGGAAGGCGCGGGCGGAAATTGCTGGGCCGGCCGGAATTCGGCTAACGGGCCGAAACTGAGGAAGGAAAGAAAACGGAAAAGAATTTATTTTTCCTTTTTCAAATTTGATTTTCAAATCACATTTCCAAAGGTTTTTGAATGCCTTTTAAACTTTGACTCAAACCAATCATCACAAAATATAGTGCAACAGCATGAGTGCAAAAATAAATGATTAGCCTTATGATTAATTTTAATTCCACAAAATTTATTATTCTCTATATTTAAATGCACACACACATACCTAATTAATTCATATTTAGCTATTTTAAAACAAAGCAAAATTTTAGGGTGTTACAATTCTACCCCCTTAAAAGAATCTCGTCCTCGAGATTGGATGATGCTTACTCAAAAAGCTGTGGATAAGACTTTCTCAGATCTTCTTCTCTTTCCCACGTAGATTCATCTTCTGAATAACAATTTCATTGCACTCTGCACATCTTTATAGTGCGACTCCTGGTAACTCTTTCTGCAGTTTCAAGAATCTTTACCGGATATTCCTCATACGTGAGATCTTCTTTAACAGTAAGCTCCTCCAAGGGAATCTGCTCTTCTGGTACCCGCAAACACTTTTTCAATTGTGAAACATGGAACACATCATGCACACCTGCTAAACTTTCTGGCAATTCCAATTGATAAGACACTTCTCCACGTCTCTCCAGAATCTTGAAAGGTCCTACATATCTCGGTGCTAACTTGCCCTTCATATTGAATCTTCTCACATTTCTCATTGGTGACACTTTCAAATACACATAGTCACCTACTTTGAAACTCAACTCTCTCCTTCTGACATCAGCAAGCTCTTCTGTCTAGACTGTGCTATTCTCAAATTATCCCTGATCATCCTCACTTGTTCTTCTGCATTGCGTAGGACATCAGGTCCAAACACTTGGGTCTCACCTGCCTGATTCCAGAATAGAGGTGTTCTACACTTTCGTCCATATAAAGCTTCGAATGGCGCCATCTTGAGACTTTTCTGGTGACTGTTGTTGTATGAAAACTCAGCATATGACAAACTCTTATCCCAACTAGCACCATACTGTAAGGCACAAGCTCTCAACATATCTTCCAAGATTTGATTGGTCCTTTCGGTCTGCCCATCAGTTTGGGGGTGATATGCCGAACTGAAATTTAACTTGGTTCCCAAAGCACTGTGTACCTTACGCCAAAAATGTGATGTAAACTGAGTTCCTCGGTCAGATACGATCTTCTTTGGAACCCCATGTAGACATACTATTCTCTCCATATACAACTCCGCTAGCTTTGCACCACTATAAGTGGTTTTGACTGGCAAGAAGTGGGCTACCTTAGTAAGTCGATCCACTATTACCCAGATCGAATCATATCCTTGTTGAGTGCGGGACAATCCAGTAATGAAGTCCATACCAACTTCTTCCCATTTCCACTCTGGTATTTTCATTGGTTGCAACAATCCTGCAGGCCTTTGGTGCTCAGCTTTCACCCTTTGACAAGTATCACATATGGCCACATACTCAGCCACATCCTGTTTCAAACCATACCACCAATACTTCTCTTTGAGGTCCAAGTACATCTTGGTGCTTCCAGGGTGTATAGAATATGCAGAATCATGTGCCTCTCGCAGAATCATATCACGGATGACTTTCACTTCAGGTACACATATCCTTTTTCCAAACCATAGAGTACCATTCTTATCCAACCGGAAACCTGGTGCCTTTCCAACCACTACCTGCTCAGCAATCTCTTTCAATTTCTCATCCTCCAACTGACCTTTACGTATCTCTTGCTCCAATGTAGGTTCTATAGTCAATTCTACTACATTATTGACAAAACCCAAGTTGAGATGTTCTATTTCAGCTCGCAACTCTGCTGGTATAAATGTCAACTGAAGTCCGTTGGCATAGCTTTTCCGGCTAAGTGCATCGGCAACAACATTTGCCTTTCCAGGATGATAATGCACTTCCAGATCATAGTCTTTAATTAACTCCAGCCAACGACGTTGCCTTAAGTTCAACTTGGACTGAGTAAAAATATATTTTAAACTCTTGTGGTCAGTGTAGATGTCACACTTATGTCCGATCAAATAATGCCTCTAGATTTTCAGAGCATGGACAACTGCGGCTAATTCCAAGTCATGGGTTGGGTAATTCAGTTCATGCTTTCTCAATTGCCTGGATGCATAGGCCACAACCTTTCCTTCTTGCATAAGCACACATCCAAGGCCTAGGCGAGATGCATCACAATAAATAGAGAAACTCTTATTTAAATCAGGTAGGGTCAACACCGGGGCTGTTGTCAACCTTTTCTTTAACTCCTCAAAGTTAGCTTGACATTTGTCTGACCAAACAAATTTGGCATTCTTCTCTAATAGGGCTGTCATAGGCTTGGCTAGCTTAGAGAACCCTTCAATAAACCTTCTATAGTATCCAGCCAAACCCAAAAAGCTACGGATTTCACTAGCATTGACTGGGGCTTTCCAATTCAACACATCTTGCACTTTACTGGGATCTACGGCTATTCCACCGTTAGAGACCACATGTCCCAGAAAAGATACTTCTTTCAGCCAGAACTCACATTTGCTCCTCTTTGCATACAATTTATGTTCCCTGAGTTTTTGTAAGACTAACCTTAAGTGTTCGGCATGTTCCTCTTCATTTTTGGAGAATACAAGGATATCATCTATGAATACCACTACAAACTTATCCAAGTACTCCATGAATACTTTGTTCATTAGGTACATAAAGTATGCAGGTGCATTTGTCAGTCCAAAAGACATCACTGTGTACTCATAAAGGCCATATCTGGTAGTAAATGCTGTCTTGGGTATGTCAGACGCACGAATTTTTAGTTGGTGATATCCAGAACGGAGGTCAATTTTTGAGAACACACAAGCACCTTTCAGCTGATCAAATAAATCATCAATTCTAGGGAGTGGGTATTTGTTCTTGATGGTGACTTCATTTAGGGACCTATAGTCGACACACATCCTTCGTGTGCCATCTTTCTTATCCACAAATATAACAGGTGCTCCCCACGGTGAAGAACTAGGACGAATAAAACCTTTCTCTTGCAATTCCTTAATTTGTTTCTTTAGTTCTTCTAATTCCTTTACCCCCATTCTATATGGTCTCTTAGCTATGGGTGCAGTTCCAGGTAAAAGCTCGATAAGGAATTCGATGTCACGATCGGGTGGCATACCTGGCAATTCATCGGGGAACACGTCCGGGAATTCATCCACCACCTGGTCCTCCTGGTTAGCAACATCGCTCAGCTGATTGACGGTAGCGGTAGGTTGAGCTTGCACTTCCACTTCAACACAAATTCTATCACCACTTGGAGATGTCACAACCACAGATTTCTCCTAACATTGTATCACTGCCCTATGTTGCTTCATCCAATCCATTCCCAGGATGAGGTCAATTCCAGCGGTTCTCAGAACAATTGGATTTACCTTGAAAGCTACCCCCCTTAAGAATATACTAGTAGAAGGGCTCCAATAATTTGCTGGCATGCTACCCCCCGGTGAATTAACTAGCATGGGATCCTTCATGGCACACAGGGGTATGCTATGCATTCTAACAAAAGCTTGGGATATGAAAGAATGCGAGGCACCGAAATCAAAAAAGTACAGTAGCGGAGATGGAGTTGACGCTAAACGTACCCAGCATAACCTCAGGCGCCTCCTGAGCTGATTCCGACGACACATGGTTCACCTTTCCAGTGTACGGAGGTCGAGCATTGGGTCTCTGGTTGTTCTGCTGGTTCTGCGGGGCCTGCCGGTTCTGCTTTCTTCGGGCACTGGTACGAATAGTGTCCCACCTCTCCACAGTTGTAGCAGGCATTGGGGTTGCTTGGGGTGCCACTCTTAATCGGGGCATTGTTGGGCACTCCCTGACGTGGTGCCTGGTTGCTAGCTTGCTGTTGCTGGGGGCGATGCTGACTCTGATTACCCAACTGCGGTGGGTACTGGGGACGCTGCTGGTACTGGTTCCTCTGGGGGTACTGGCCCTTGTTCCATTGGTTGGGTGGCCCTTGGTTCCTCTGCGGAAAACCTTGCTGCGGGAAGGCTCGCGGGCGAGTGTTGCTACCCAATGCCTGTCCCTGGAGCTTCCTCTTCTTGAGGTCCATTTCCTTACGCTTGTTATCAATTACTATTGCACGGTCCACCAACTCCTAGAAACTGGCATATTTGTTGGACATCAGCTGCAGTTGGAGTCCATCATACAGCCCCTTCAGAAAACGGCGCTGTTTGTCAGAATCCCTAGCCACTTCAGCCGGGGCATATCGCGACAATTGTGCAAACTTGTCGCGGTATTCCGCCACTGACATGGACCCTTGCTTGAGAGCCCGGAACTCCTCTTGCTTCAGCTCAATAAGTCCCTCTGGAATATGATAGGACCTGAAGTTCTCTGTGAACTCTTTCCATGTGACCTCTGGAGCATTCTCTGGACGTCCATACTGGAATGACTCCCACCAATCCTGAGCAGCTCCTTGGAGTTGGCCTGAGGCGTACAAGACTTTCTCCAAGTCGTTGCACTGAGCAATGTTTAGCTGCTTTTCCACAGCTCTCAGCCAAGTCATCCGCCTCCATAGGTTCAGAGGCGTGTGTGAACACAGGTGGGCGTCCTTTCAGAAACTCACCACGCTTGTCACGGACCTGCACAGGTGGGGGTGCTCCTGCGGGTTGCTCACCGAGACGGTCCATCACAGTCTGCATGAGCTGCGCTTGCATGGCCATCAACTGCTCAATAGTCACCGGCGGTGGCGGAGGTGGGTCCACCAAAGCTCCGTGTCCACGACCACGGCCACGGCCTCGACCACGTCCTCCTCTGGCGGCCATCTGTTTCCAAGCAAATGTGCAAACTTTAGAGATCTCCCAAAAATTTTACAAATTATTTACAAAAGGTAAATAACATAACCGAAAATTTCTGGACGAGCGTCTACAATAGCAGACCGAAAACTGGAGTGTAACTCGAGTTCCAGAAATCCAAAATAGGCGTGGCATACATCGTTGGAAAGCTTAAAGAGTCTGCTACAACTTTTGTATAGAACTTTTTCACTGATACAGATGGCAACATCATCAAAAACTGAGCTAAACAATTTCTGTTCTAGATTACAGACTGCACAGACTTGCCAGGTTGTAGCAGGCATATCTCTCAAATCAGAATTGATAATGAGGTGATTCCAGTGGGAAATGAAAGGTACACAAGTCTAGTTCTTCCCACAAAAATTTCATAATTTTCGGACGTAGAGATTTAGAGATATGAGACAAACATTGCAGACTGCTCTGAGAAACAGCACAGCAGTAAAGCAGAAATTAACCCCAACTAAGTTAATCAAACACTAACTTAAGGTTTTAATAAAAAGAACATGTGGACAAGCCCACACTGTTCCAGCAATCAAATAAACTCCAAATCAACCAAGTTCATCAACACAACCAACGATACAACGGAAAGTTCACAAAACAAACACGAACTTGACACGACTCTCGACTCTAAGACGCATCTAGCTAGACGGGGCTGCAACATCTAAGGAGCGCGATCCACCATGGTGAACACCCTAGCCTTCTTCTTGTAAATGGTAGGCTGTCCTAGCTGAACGGCCATCTCATCTATCTGGTTCTGAAGGCGCTTTTCAGATTTTTGCGCTGCACGAAGCTCTTCCCTGAGTGCTTCGTTGACCTCCTGCATGGCGCTGAGGTGCCTCACTGTGGTGTCCAAGGTGGGATCAGAAGCTGGAGGAGCCAACACTGCCCATGTCTTCTCCCTCGGGTCATAGCGTGGAAGATACCGGTAGCGGTCGTTCTGCATATCCTCAAAACGCCTACCATGGTAATGCAGGTACGCCGCCTGCGCAGCATCTTCCATGCTGTCATAGACACTGGCACGCCTGGCTCGGTGGCTATGGGTGGTCACAATATCCTGGGATTGGTCGGTGTTGTTCCAGGCGGTGACGATCACATTAGTCTTCCAGTACGTCGCCTCCACTGGATGTGTGTGCTCCGCACAGTAGTACTTCACAGAGGCAGCAAACTCTGGATAGTACTCAGCTAGCATGGTGGTGAGGAGGTTGTGGTAGTGGGCATCTTCGGGAGCTTCCTTAAACTTGTTTCTGGTGGACCATCCTATCTCTTCTGGCTCCTCTGATGCAGCTGGGGAGGGCACTGGTGTTGGTGCAGAAGCAGCCTGAGATGCTGGTGGAGGTGTAGCAGCGGGGACTGGTGCATCCACATGTGGAATGGGTGCAACCACGGGGGTCGAAGCGGGTCCATCAGATGCGGCATCTGAAAATGCCTCCTCCTCCATGGGTTCCTCCTCTTCCTCGTCAGTGATGTGGACGACCTCTGGCTCCACTGGTGGTACTGCTGGTGGTGCTGGTGGAGCAGGTGCTGCTGGAACGAACTGGGCGACGTAGGCAGCGGCGCTGAGACGAGGCATCTATAGTTTTGATATAAAATATTATCAGAGTCAATATTTTATGCAATAGAATAAAGAATAGAGCATAAAATTTTTAATAAAATATCAAGAGTGAGGTAGTAGCAAATAAATAAATAAAGTCAAACTCCTAGAAACGGCCATTTCTACCTAGGTTTGCGTCCTACAGTCGACACAGCTTTGATACCAATTTGTCACACTCCAATTAAAGGACAATATAGAGTGCATACATCTTATGTGCGCCCCAGGAATAGTCGCACACATAAGCCGACAAATTAACAGAAGTATCATCACTGAGTACATACATAACGTTATTACATCACATAGTTCTTACATAAACAAACGGAAAGATAAATAGCAACTCTCAGGCGTAGTGTCTGATCCACAGGGAAGGACGACTGGTTGACCCAAACCTAGAAATCCTCCGGGAAGTCCTCGTAGATACTGTCATCTGTTACCCGTCCGGGATTTCACCCAAAAACAATATAGTAACAAGTGTGAGTACATTCGTACTCCGCAAGTATAGTATGAGGATTCATGAGGCTCAAAAGGTTAGACACGGTAGACTGCAGTTAGCATTTTTAGTAGATCAACATTTCATTATTAATCATTATTAAGTTATGCTCAAGCTCCCATTTATCCCACATGATCCACTATTAGATTTAAGAAGAGAAAGCATCAGTGTGATCTCATCATCATGGTTCAACACGTATCAAGTAACCATTTATTCTGTGAGTTTTCCGGGCCGCTCGTGTCCGTGAGCACGGCTGTTATAACAGTTTAAACACTCTGCAGAGGTTGTGCATCTTTACCCGTGAGTCGTGTTACCCATATGCCCAGGGGCCGTCGACCCCCTAACACTTCCAAGGTGAGCAGGCAGGGTACACTATGAAGCCTTCCATAGGCCTCTTCTAACCAGTTAGGGCCGCTAGGTTTCCTCGGCAGGCAGATATAGAGAACCCCCCTTTCGATGGCACAATTCCCGCAGGCTATACACATCTGAACAGAGGCAGTTCTATACCCAACGTGGCAAGCCCCTCTTGCGCCCTTTCGGGTAACCTCTAACAAGTTAGAAAAGATCCTACTACTGAGCTAAAGTCAGAGCCATTTAACTCCCACGGTTGCACTATAAGTCCCAGCTTTTGCCCTACAGATAAGTCCTTACGGAGGGTTTAGGGCAACATGATCAACATCATTTGCACCATCACCCTTTAGTTCCACTACTATCATCATGATTATCCGTTGTTTCCATTAATCAATGTATAGATCATGTTTAGTTAGAGCACTAGCTTTCTACCCAAATGCAATTAATCCCCATAGGAATCAAGGTACAGATCATCAAATTGCTAGGAAGTCCTTGTAGTCGAGCAATATTAGACACATGCATAATGAGTATGTTATATAATGATTAGGACAACAAGGTAGGCCCATGCTATACTTGCCTTGGTTCACGAACTGCTGCTGGTCCTGCTGCTCCTCGTACGCGTCCGGATTTCCGACGTACTCCTCACCGTCTGAACTCGTACGACACGAAGTACAACACGCAATTCGGAGCAGACATACAAGCAAAACATAGCTACTATTAGAACAGTACACCAATAATAAATAAATCTGAATAAAATGTTTACCAAAATCATCTACATCTCGCTACGATCACATTGACGCGAATTGCACGAAAATCGGAGCTACAACGCAAAAGTTACGCGCGAAACAAGGTTCCAAAACTAGCTACCAAACTAGACTAAATTGAGAAACTTAAAAGCTTCTAACGGGTCCAACAGTAGCACTATTGCGTAGATTAATAAATTACAAAACTAACGCAAGTTGAACGGATCGAATCGGAGCTAAAACGACGATTTTATACACGTTTTACTGTAGTGGCAATTCTGTAAATAAATTGAAAACATTTCGGAATTAAAATAATTCGGAATTCTGAAAATCCATTAGAACCGAGGACTGCGGGTTAATTAATGAAAAACACGGGGTCTCTTTAGCAAAGTTTGCCCCGAAGGGGTATCGGCTGCCGACGGCCGTCGATCTTGTGATGAACGGATAAGAAAGAAAAGGGGGAGGGAGAGGGCGGCGGGCTGGCCGGAACAGTGGCGACCGCGGCGGTGCAGCCATTGCCGGCGACCGAACCACGCCGGAGTGCGTGGAAAATCCACCTACGGCCCACAGTTCGAAAAAATAAAGGCACCGGGACGATGCGGGGGAGACGGCGAGTTCAACCATGCGCTTTACGCGGCCGGGGAAAGTGCCCGACGCGGTGGCCGTCATGGTCGGTGATGGAGACCTCGCCGGAGCACGGGAAAGAGTCCAAAACGACCACTATTAGAGAATGTGACAGCATAGGGAGGATGCGGGGATGAAGGCGAGCTCACCGAGCGAATTAGACGGGACGGAGGTGGCTCGGGGGTGCCGGCCGACGCGGTGGCGGACGGGACGCTCCGGCGATTCGTCGATGCGGCTTCGGGTGCTCGATTGGGTGGGGGATTGGAGTGGGAATGCAGCAGGGGGAGGGGCGAAGGGGGTTGCGGCTCCCTTTTAAGGCCGGGCGCTGGGCATGGAGGCGCTCCCACAACGCAGGGACGTGGGCGCGGGCGGCTCGGTGAGCGGCTTGACCGGCAGTTGGAGCGGAGAAGACGGTTGGGAAGGGGAAACATCTGACGAGTGGGCCCCAGCTGCCAGCGACACTGAAGAGGAGAGGGGCAACGGCTGCTGGCGACGAAGTGGGCTGGGCCGCGGCCCAGGAAGGAAGGCGCGGGCGGAAATTGCTGGGCCGGCCGGAATTCGGCTAACGGGCCGAAACTGAGGAAGGAAAGAAAACGGAAAAGAATTTATTTTTCCTTTTTCAAATTTGATTTTCAAATCACATTTCCAAAGGTTTTTGAATGCCTTTTAAACTTTGACTCAAACCAATCATCACAAAATATAGTGCAACAGCATGAGTGCAAAAATAAATGATTAGCCTTATGATTAATTTTAATTCCACAAAATTTATTATTCTCTATATTTAAATGCACACACACATACCTAATTAATTCATATTTAGCTATTTTAAAACAAAGCAAAATTTTAGGGTGTTACACAATCTTGTGTTGACAATTCATATAATGAGAATATAGATGTTGGTCAGAGTTAAAAATATTTGACTTAGGATATATATAGATGGACCTATATTATACGTTCAAAGAAAGTACGCCATGTGAAGAGAAAGGCCGGACCACAAGGAGAAAAACACCAACGTAGAGGAAAACAGCTAGGTTACATGGAAACCACACCGAAAATGGATTTTAGAGTCAAAATTGAACGGTATCGATAGTTGAGGTACCATTTCGATGATAATTCAAATTCAACGACAAAATTAGAAAAAAAAAAGAAGAGTCAAGTGGCAAAAAAAAATGGACCTATTCATTACATGATTTAATGAATCCAATAAGATTATTTTAAAATCAAGCAGCTGCCTTTTTCTGAACCGGAAGTAATTAATAGGACTCATAGTCAGCTAGCTGTACTTGGGCAAAGTATTTATGCATACTGTAGGGACAAATAATAATGCCACTCTTAGCAGCCTTAAACAAGGTGTGGCTGCTGATCACTGAACGCACAAAGAAGCTTGCTGGCAAGGAAAGAAAGAAAAATGAAAAAAAAAAAAAGAAGAAACACTTAAGACACAGAAGGGCATACACATATGCTGCTGATCATCAGTAAGTTTGCAAGTAGGAACGGTGGCTGCTGGACTCAAAATAAAACCCCAAAAAATAATTAATAATTTAGGATTAACTAGTACTCTACGTACCGTTGACGCGATGGCAGCTACTCCTATGTTATCTATCGAAACAACATATAATAAACAATAAAAACATATGCGTCAGCTTGGGAGGCAGCAAGCAGCCGTCAGCATCCCGTCCGTACATACCCAGCCACCAAACGGCTCTTTTTTTTCGTAAATTTCAAAACACAAGTTTATTCATCATAAGCCTAATATTTTTACCTCTAGTTAAGAATAAGAAAAAATATTATATGAGTTGACAACAAAAGGTCAGGATTACTTACTCCCTCTGTCTAAACATGAATGCAATTCTAGAATTATATGCTAAAAAATTCAATTCTAGCTTTATACTCAGGTGTGATATCCTAAAAATATATGCTTTATATGTGTGGATGTGCACTTTGCATTTCCGATATGATAAACCACGTCAAAATTAAATGCTGGTCACAGAAAAAAAAAGTAAGCCGTCACGTCACAAATTGAAGGAAAAAATAGCGAGCTGTAACGTCACAACTTTAAGGATGAAATCGTTGCATTGCACTGTAGTGCTTCCGCGCCAAACATATATAGAGAGAGAGAAAATCGTGGTAGCAGAGGAGAGGAGACTGAAAAAATAAAGAGACTCAAATATTTTTGCAAAAAAACCACTATAGTATTTTTGTTATTATTTGATAATTAGTGTCTAATTATAAACTAATTAGGTTTAAAAGATTCGTTTTATGATTTACAGCTAAACTGTATAATTAATTTTATTTTTTATTTATATTTAATGTTCCATATATACGTGAAGGTTCGTTATCGTAGGTTTTTGAAAAAAAAAATTGCTAAACATGCCCGAACAAGAAGAAGCGAGCAGGAAGGTGCTCCGTTGACGCGATCAGCCCAGCGCCTATAATAAAAGAGCCTCACCCAGGTCGCAGCTGTCCGATCAGTCAGTCACCTCCTCTCGCCGCCGTTGCCGACTTCTCTTCTTGTATGCCGCTCCATTTCCATTGCCGTCGCGACGACCACTCCCACTTTTGCCTTGCATGTCCACCGCCGCGGCGCCGCCGTCACTCTCTCTGCACCGCGCAGCGGTGACCGTCGCCAGCGCCAGAGTAACCACCGCCGCGGCACCAAGCAGCAACGCCGCGCACCTCGCCAGCCTCGACAAGCTCTTCCGCAACCGCGGCGGCGTCGAGAACGCGGCGCCTGCCGTGCAGCCGGTGGTAGCCGGCACGCAGCAGAGGCAGCAGCCGCTGCTGCGGCTCCCGTCGTTCTTCACGCGGACCGGGGCCGCCAGGGGCGGCGAGGACTCGTCGGCGGCGTCGGCGGCGCCCGCGCTGTCGCCGCGCCGGCTCGAGCGCCTGCTCCAGCCCGTGGCGCCCGACGGCCCGTCGCCGCGGGGGAACATCGCGGCGGCGTGGCGCCGCCTGCACGGCGAGGACGGCTGGCGCGGCCTGCTGGACCCGCTGCACCCGGACCTCCGCCGCGAGATCGTGCGCTACGGCGAGTTCGTCGACGCCGCCTACGGCGCCTTCCTGTCCCGCCCCGACGCCGAGCCGGGCCGCCGCGCGCGCGTGCCGCTCCAGGACGCGGCCTACCGCGTCACCACGCCGCTCTTCGCCACCTCCTCCGTCGGCCTCCCCACCTGGCTCGCCGCCGCCGCGCCGTGCGCCGCGCAGCGGACCAGCCTCGTCGGCTACGTCGCGGTCTGCGATAGCCCCGCCGAGATACGACGGATGGGCCGCCGCGACATCGTCATCGCGCTCCGCGGCACCTGCACCGTCCTCGAGTGGGCCGAGAACGTGCGCGCCGGCCTCGTCCCGGCCACCCACCATGACGCCGACGCCGGAGCTTCACCAGACACGTGCAACGCCAAGGTAGAATGCGGCTTCTGGAACCTGTACAAGACCGCCGGCGATCGCTCCCCGAGCCTGTCGGAGATGGTCGTGTCCGAGGTGCGAAGGCTGCTCGACAAGTACAAGGGCGAGGAAGTGAGCATCACGGTGACCGGGCACAGCCTGGGCGCCGCGTTAGCGGTGCTCATCGCGGACGAGCTCGCTGGAGGCGTCGCGGCCCGCGCGAGGGCGCCCGTGGCGGTGTTCTCCTTCGGCGGGCCGCGGGTGGGCAACCGCGCGTTCGCGGCGCGCGTGGAGGCCCGGGGCGCGCGCGTGCTCCGCGTCGTCAACGCGCACGACGTCGTGCCGCGGTTCCCGCCGGGCCTCCCGCTCCCGGGCTACGCCGACGTCGGCCCGGAGCTCCGCCTCGACAGCCGCGCGTCGCCGTACCTCCGGCCGGACGCCGACTTCGCGTGCTGCCACGACCTGGAGGCGTACATCCACCTCGTCGACGGCTTCCTCGGCTCGAATTGCCCATTCCGGGACAACGCCAAGCGCAGCATCCTGCGCCTCGTCAAGAACCAGGGCGGCAACGTCAAGCAACTGTACATGAGCAAGGCAAAGGACATGCGCATCCAGCTCGACGGCGGCGGCGCCGACATGGCCGGTTCCATGCTCGGCCGCGTCGACATGCCCGGAGCGGCGAGCACCGTGGTGGAATGTGTGCACTGACGGACGGACGGCCGCAACCGCAACGGCGGTGCGAGCTGGGTGTGGACTCGCGTACGTCGGCGCCCCAAAAGAAATGTTCGTCAACACAGTAATGGGGGTTGACTTGGGCCATTTTTAAATTTTTTTTTTGGTATTTGGTCTCAAAATTTTACCAAGTACAAAGTGTTGTGTTTGGTTGGTGGATCCGTGGATATACCAAACAATCAAAGTGGTAGGTACATGAAAAACATTGTATAGGTGAACATTAACTGATTAGTTGATTAATACTAATAGTGTTACATCATGTTATTGTGTCTTACATGGTTCTTTTTTTTTAAAATCAGTCTTACATGGTTCTTGGGGCCCCATATGGCTATCTCTACGTATATAACCTATAACACAATGTATTATTATGATTAAAAATGTTGTAAGGATGCTCACTTTTATTTTAAACCCATCTCCCTATGGATCCTCTGTTTTTTCTGACCTCTTTGAAGATACAGCAAACATTTAAAGTAGTAAAAATTGACTTCAAAATATTCTCCAAGCATTTTTTAAGACACAATGAAACTATAGCAAAGAATAACATACATCCATGTCACACGTATACACGTAAAATCTCGAAGTCCAAATTCATTCCCATTAGCAAGGTGCAAGAAAATGACAAATTGTCAAATTGAGATGCAATAACTCACTCATCCCCTTAAGCCAGTCTCAGCGGGTTTCATATGCTAGTTTTTACTCATACGTTGAAATCATGTAGATAAGTTTTAATTTATCCCCACAAAACTTATTTCAGCCCACAAAACTTTTATCATCTCTCTCCTCATATATCTATACCTAATAATAAAGAGGTAAAATTTCTCTCCACCTACTCCCTCCGTCCCTTTATATCTATCGTTGTTGGTGTGCGTGCCACAAGTTTGACTCGATTTATAGAAAATGCGTGCAACATTTATATCTCCAAATAAATTTATAAAAAAACTAGATTCAAAGATCTTTCCAATGATACTAATTATCTACTATAAATATTAATATTTTTTAATACATATTTAGTCAAAGCTGTTTCTCAGGAAGCGCAAACGACAGATATTTAGGGACAGAGGGAGTACTTTTTGGTCCAGCCATCCCTTAATTAACTTTGTGAATGTAGAAAACCGCCTATAGCCCTTCTCTTTATATAACTCGGAATCATAATCCAATTAGATCTCTCCGATTTCGGGTGTATAAGAATCTTAATCAAATAGAAAAAATATAATAATATGGACAACTAGGAATCTTAACCCAATTAGATCTCTCCAACTCTGAGTAACCGGAATAGGAATCTTAATCAAATGCAAAAATATAATAATAGAAATCTAATAAAGTGGAAAGAAGGGTAGAAATTCTTTGTTTCGTTTTTTCTGATCTTTTTTCACTTTTTTTGGTTTGTCCGTTTTTACTTGATGCCGAGTACGTGTTGCTTTACGTTCATTTCAACGCTTTTCAGTTGGCTCCGAATATGTTCTGATTTTTTTCCGTAGCTATTTTCTAGAGTACATTCCAATTTTGGTCATGACTATTTTCTACTTGGCTTCGAGTATGCTCAGTTTTTTTTCTCGTGGATTTTTTGACACTAGCTCGAATTTTCTGATTTTGTTTTCATTGTTTTTCTGCACCGGTTTTTTCGTGTTTTAATAATAATAATAATAATAATAATAATAATAATAATAATAATAATAATAATAATAATAATAATAATAAACAATAAATAAGAGATCATAGCAATTTTAATCTTTGACTCCTTAAGGAATAAAGATTTTTACCACTAAGTTAATTTAATTGTTGACTCGAACTCATGACATGTGCTACAACTCACTACGTATTGGATCCCGTTGCAACGCACGGGCATGTTTGCTAGTACTATATTATGTCAGCTTATTTAATGCCCATAAAACATCCACTTAGAGCGACCTTAGAACAAATAGTTGCTCTAGTAGACAAAAGTGTTCCATTTACAATAACATCATTCTAAGAGCATATCCGATGATAACCTCCATATCAAGGCCACTATTTTGAATTTGAAAACTCCTAAATTACTTTTATGTGTCCTGTTTTTTTTAACCCTAGTAATAGCCCCTAAATCGGGGCCAATACTTTCTATTCTCTCTCTTTTCACACTTACTCTATGCGTTCTATATATTTGACCTAACATAAATTCGAAAACTATGAGTTTATATAAATGATTAATACTCAAATCTACAAATTTAAAATGTCAATTCAAATTTAGAAAAATATATAAAATGCCATACCAAAACGTAGCCTTGTCACAACTATAGTTTAACAAACAAAATTAACCAATAAAACTAGGTGGAGCTATGAATGTACCAAAGGTACCTGACAAGATCTCCCAAAGCCTTTCATGTGCTCATTTGTTAACGTTACTTTTTTATTAAGTCCTATAATATAAGGTGTGCTCTCTATACGCGTGTATACCTATACAGTAGTACTAGTGTTGAGAAAGAATTAAATTCATTGGTCGGTCTTTAGACCAGAGATGGTTACGCCTTACTCGTATATACTATGAGGGGGGGTATATCTAGAAAAGTCAAAATAGCTTATAATTTGGAATGGAGTGATATTGTACTATTATCTCCGTCCCATTTAGACAAAGACATATTTTCTCCGGTTTGAGCAAGTCCACAGTAAAAGTAACATTAATATTTATGTCTCTAATGAGTTTATAAAAATAGTTTATAAACAATATTGTCCTTTTTGTATAGATTCTATTAAATTTAAACTATTTGACTCTTCAAAATATGAGGCCTATATTTTCTTTAAGACGGAAGGAGTGCGTAGTAAAGTGGATTGACTTTTAATTGGCATTATTATGAAAAAAGAAAAGAGACTTGGTCGGATCCCTGGTTGCTGGGACATGATGGAGCCACCAAGCTGGCTAGTGGGAGTGTGCCGTGTGTAGCCTTTGGGGGCCAGGAGCTTCCCACCAATGTGAGCAGGGGGGATGATCCTGATTCCTGGGGGAAATTAAGGCCAGAATTCGACCTGGACACCTTGAGGTTAGGGCGTTGTTACTCATCTGTAATGGTAACTTGATGTCTCCATGTAGTGGTTAGAACGAGTCATCAAGATAAATACAAGTGGCACACGAACAAGGCGGATGCACCTAGATTTTTTTTACTGTGACAGATGGAACTAGATGAAATTACAACTAACACGGGTTAGATATATATAAAATTTGATGTACCAAAAAGTTAAAATGACTTATACTTTGAAACAGATATTCTAGTAACTGACTGCTATATAAGTGGGCTGATAGATTGGTGATAAATATACATATAGCCAGTCTCAGTGAGAAGTTTTTTTTTGATGTGGTGGTTTTCAAGACTGCTATGTCATATATACTGAAATGAGATGCACCCGCTCTAAATGGAAAATTTCATTATAAGATTTCATAGATATTTAATTTTATCGAGTATCAATTCAATTACTAGACGTCATGGCTTGAGGACCATATTAAGTAGTACTGATGGATCGACGTCGCCTCTGTCTCTCGATCTCGTCTCTTGTGGAGTACTCCGTATTAAGTAGTACTCGGGTTTAGTCGCAGAATCATACGTGACACGGACGAGATTGTGACCCCGCAAATAGGAGCGTGTGGTTTGGTTGGAGGGAGGTCAGACTCGCTGAGACCTCACTCACCTCACCCTGTTGCTCAAGATAGAGAGTGATGAGTGATCGAGCAGGCCATACCCTTATTACGAGGATGAAGAGAGGACAAGAGACGAGACTGGGTCGGATCCCGGACTGTTGGGACGGCTGGCATGCATGAGACGGAGGCAGAGGCAGAGCCAATGCGGTGGGGTTGCCTTGGCGACCGGGAGCTCCCACCAATGTCTGCAGGGGGGATGATTCTTCCCATGGGGCCTCCCTCTCCCCCCGTGCAGTGCAAGTGCAAGCGCAAGCGCGACGGCACCCTCAGGCTATCCGCGCTCATGGTCCTCTATATTCATCCTCTATACGTCCTAGTCAGCAAGATTCTCTCCTCTATACTTAATTCTTCCGCACCCATCCATCCTCTATATCATCCTCTATCCACTATCTACTGTGGGACCCATTTGTCACTTTATCTAAATATATCCATGAGTGATCTAGTTTTGAAGGATTTATTGAGACGAATTTAATGGCGCAATCGAAATTTAATTTGGATTTTTGGTTTGTGAGTTATAGCATTTTTTTCCTTGGTTTAGCTAGTAGGCCCGCCACTGCGCACAATAGAGTAAACACTGTACTACTCTAAATATAGAGTGAGAGAAAGGATAGAGTATCGTTTTAGAGTATCCAGTGCAGCAGTTTTTACTCTATATTCATACTCTAAAGCTTTAGAGTATGCCACTGCGGACAGTCTCAGTCCCCCACCCAGAAAAAGGCCTTGTTTAGACCACCGCAGCGGTGCCTGTAAAGGCTTCCGGTATCCGGCCACATCGACTTCCTCCGCTAAATCAAGAGGAAACGTGTGCATCCGCCTGCGTTCACGCTGCTGTCCACGCTCGTGAGAGAGAGCAGGAGAGAGAGAGTACGCACCAGCGCGGGCCCACTTGTTCAACGATAAAAAAATGTTATAACTCACAAACAAAAAACCAAATTAAATTTCGATTGCACCATTAAATTCGTTTCAATAAATACTTTGTAACAAGATGTCACATGGATATATTTAGATAAAGTGACAAGTGGACTCCACAGTGAATAGAGGATGATATAGAGGATGGATGAATGTGGAGAAACTGTATATTTTGTGGTGATTAGGATAGAATATTCCTTTTAGAGGATGAATATAGAGGTACATGAGTGCGGATAGTCTTAGTTCCTAACTTCTCCCCAAATTTCATTATGTAAAAAGAAGATTCCCCGTCACATCGAAATGTTGGCACATGTATGGAGTACTAAATGTAGATGAAATTAAAAACTAATTACATAGTTTTGTTGTACTTTGCGAGACGAACATTTTAAGCCTAATTAGTCAAAGTTTGAATAATTTTTACTAAATACAAACAAAAATATTACATTACACTACAGCGCTACAGTATTTTTCTCCCAACTTGGACACCACCAAGTTGGGAACCAAACACGGCCAAACGAAAACTTGAGGCCACGATTGATTCGGCGTTGGAAAGCATGGCAACAATGGAAGAATCAGCGTCCCTGTCTGTCTGTCTTGTCTGTATCACCAGCAGCAGCAGGCTACGTGGCAGTGGGGTTTTGTCTCGCCTCACCGATGGAGAGACCGGCCTGCGGATCAGCAGCTGCCTTGCCTGCCACAGTCCACGTAACCTGACTTCAACAGTCGCATCGCATCCGAGCTGGTGCAGTGGTGCTGGGAGCATGTACTGACTTCGTATGTACTAGTACTCCCTCTTGCCTCTTTGCCTGTCGTTTATTAATATTTATATGGTATATAGATCATGTTCATCTGGCTTATAATCCATCTTATTTAACTGGTTTTTTCAGTCAAAATAGTGTCGATACCAATAGTATAGGGGTACCCACATTTAACGATAATAAAAATCAAAACGACTAAGCCGTGCCCAAGCTCGGCCAAACATCAGGTCCGCCTCGCACGAGGGTAGCTCGACGGAGTATCTCGACCGCGCTCCGGCTCCGACTCGTACGAGGTACCCTCGACGGGGACGCCTCGACCGCGTCCCGCCCCGTACAGTAAAGTGCCTCGACCGCATTCCGACTCGCCCGAGGCTCTACCGCCTACCAGGAACACTCCGACTCGCGTGAGCCCGGGTCAAGCGTCTCGACCCCTCCTCTTTACCTACCCCAGGACAAAAGCCATAGCATTTAATGTGATTACCTACTACCACCTACCGGCATGGCCGCGATCAAGGTCGACGTGGGAACAATTCCAATGTCAGTCCTCACTGTTTTACCGCCCATCCCGTGATGGGAGGTGAAAACCGTCACTGTGCCCACCTTACCGCGCACTGTACGTCACAAGTTACCCTCGAGGGAGGATACGACAAAGTCCGTACACCGCGATCCCAGGGATTCGGACTTATCCGTTCGGCCTCGACCCGGCCTCGACGCCCAGCACGGCTCAACAGGGAAGGGAGGACGGCATGGCACGGCGCTCCGGGTCATTTCAGTGTCTCGACCCCTACGTCACCATGGTATCCAGGGATGGCCCCCCATTTCTAGGACACGTCGCTACAGCCACCTCAACAGGAATCGACAAAACATCATCTCAAGGCTCCCCGTCGTCTTGGCCTCCTCTCATCCTATAAAAGGGCAGGCCAGGGCTCTACAACGAAGACGGAAGACAACGGACGACAAACCATACACAAGCTAGAGATCAACATCTCAAGCAATCATCCTTGTATTCTTTTTCCTCTTTGAGACTTGGGCTCGCCGCTCTCTCTCACAAGCTTGTAACCCCTACACGAGCACCTCGGTGCAAGGAAATACAAACCTCTCCCTCCCCGCTGGACGTAGGGCCTTCTTTTGCCCGAACCAGGATAAACCCCCGTGTGTTCTCCTTGCATCACTATCCAGGAAAGGGACACGCAGCATTTACTCGTTGGTTTAGGGCCCCCTCGGGACCGAACACCTACAGTTGGCGCGCCAGGTAGGGGATCGCTGCGTGCCAACGTCGCTTTCCCGCCTTTTTTCCTGGATGGCTGACCCCGAACGCCCTATCCCGTTGGCTACGGTGATCTGGTTCGGGAGTCTGGAGTTCATGTCGCTTGGCTATGGCTACGACATGGTCCTACTCCCGCCCAGGCACCCAACCGACGAAGATTATGAGCTCTCCCAGCCTGGGGGAGCAATCCGCCGGTACCGTCGCTCCAGGCAGGCGAGAGCCGCCCGACGACGACGAGCCCGGCGCAACCACCGTCTTCACCTCGCAGAGGGTGATGGGATTCCCCGGTCCGGCACCCCCCAGCCAGGCACCGGCCCAGATTTCCTCATGGAAAGACTGGGTAGGATGAGCTTGACTGAGGGTAACATGCCAACAGAGAATCCCGCCGCTCCCCCGCCTGGTGAGACACCACCGCCCGGAGCATCCGTTCCAGCGTGGACAGCAACATCTCCATCGTCGTTCCCGTTTGGGCTAGACTCGGCTGCCCGGACCTATGCCTCCTCCGTAAGCACTAGCATGAGTGCCTACGAGGAGCTCCCTGGGCACCACCTACGCTCCACTTTGGATCTCGTTGCATCCACGCCGGCCTCTGATTATCTGGACTCTACGGAGACTCCGGAAACAGGGCCCCGTGAGACCGCTCCCCGGCGTCGCGATCACGGGAGCGACTTGCAACGGCCCCATATTCCCCCGTCATACTACTACTTTGGCGCTCCAGACTCCGACTCGGCTGATGACACCTATGATCCGACCCGTGAATGCTTCAACATCGATGTTGAAAGCACGTCGGAATCAGAGGACGAAGAGCCAGTCGAAGGAAGGCACACGCCACCTCATGTCGAGCTTCTTGCTGAGCAAGACGACCCTCAGTTCCTTGCGGATCAAGGAATGCAGCACGAGCAGATTTGTGAGTTGCAGGACAGGCTTGACGAGGAACGAGAAAACCTGCATCTACTCCAACAAACCCTCGAGCGTGAGCGCGCGAAACGCGCACTTGGCGGGAGAGCTCGCGAAAGAGCTCGCGACGTCAACCGTCGCATCGACGAGGACCGGGTGGTCGACCACCCGGTTTTCGCTCGAGCCAGCCAGAACGTCGTCGCCGCCGCCATGCTCCTCCGCAACATGCCCGAGCCGTCAAACCCCGACGCCCGTCGGGCTCGAGACGAAATCCGAGAACTCCTCGAGACCGCCGCCATGCAGCAGGCCGAGAGCTCTGCCTCGAGGCGACGCGAGCCGGCCTCGGAGCGGATCATCGAGCCCTCCCGACACGAGAGAGAAGCCTCGGTTCACCCTGAGCCTACCCGGCGAAACCGGGTAGCTCCAGCACCTGAGCCCACCACCAACGACCGCGAACCTCGAGACACCCGTGGCAACATTGTCGAGCGCCGCACGCGCAAGCACGGTGACGGCGTGGCTCGATGCTACCACGTGCACAGGGGAGGACGCTACGACAGCTCAGAAGATCGAAGTCCTTCACCCGAGCCTCCGGGCCCTCGGGTCTTCAGTAAGGCCATCTGCGAAACGGTGCTCCCGGCTCGGTTTCGCCCTCCTACGACTCTCACCAAGTATAACGGCGAAACCAAACCCGAACTTTGGCTCGCCGATTTCCGCTTGGCGTGTCAGCTGGGCGGGGCCGCCGACGACCGGGTCATCATTCGACAACTCCCCCTATTCCTCTCCGACACCGCCCGAGCCTGGCTCGAGGATCTCCCGCCTCGACAGATCCACGACTGGGACGATCTCGTGAGGGTGTTTGAGGGAAATTTCAAGAGAACCTACATGCACCCCGGCAACTCGTGGGACCTCCGGAGCTGCAAGCAGAAACCGGGTGAATCCCTCTGGGATTACATCCGGCACTTCTCCCGACAGTGTACCGAGCTCCCCAACGTCACCGACTCCGACGTGATTATGGCCTTCCTCTCTGGCACCACCTGTAAGGAGTTGGTCCGAGAGTTGGGCCGTAACACTCCGCTCACTGCCAATGGGTTGATGGACATCGTCACCAACTTTGCCGCCGGTGAGGAAGTGGTTGGTGCAATCTTTGGTGGTGACCAAGACAGGGGGAAGCAGAAGGTCGACGATCCCGCGAGCTCCACCCGGGGCTCCAAGAGAAACAACCGCAAGAAGAAGAAAGGCCAGCAAGGCAAGCTCGAGGCCCCGGCCGACGAGTTTGTCGCTGTTACCGAGCGCAAGAAGCCTCGAGCCCCCCCGGTGGGGTGAAAGGTCTTGATGGCTAGAGGGGGGGTGAATAGCCTTTTAAAAATTTCTACAAAGACAAGCTAAACAAGTTTATCAATATAACAAATAGCGAGATGCGGGTTTTGCTTAGCCTATGGGGTGTTTGCAAGCCACCTATCCAATTCACAATTCTAGTATATTAGCACTCAACCGCACAAGTCAAACCGAGAAGGAAACTACAACTAACAAGCTACACAAAAGAGCTACTCTAGCAAAGTAACTAAGAAATTAATACAAGAGAGAGTTAGAAGGGTATCACCGAGGGGCGAAGTATTGAGCCAACCAAACAATATGATCAAGAAATGAATTCCACAATACACAACCACCGGGATCGATCAATCACAATAAGAATGATGACACAAAGATTTATCCCGAGGTTCACGTGCTTGCCGGCACGCTAGTCCCCGTTGTGTCCCTCTTCACCACGTGGTTCGGTGGCTAATCGGTCACACACCGAGCCTCTCAAAAGGCGCCACAAGAACCTACCAAATGGCAAAAGGTTCCAATGACACGAGAAATTTACTAATGTTGCCTTTGGCGCTTCACCGAGGTAGGCACAAACCCCTCACAATCACCGGAGGTGGCCAAGAACAATCACCAACTCTTGCCAACGCCTCCAAGCTGCTCCAAGCCGTCTAGGTGGCTGCAACCACCAAGAGAAACAAGAATCCCACAGCAAATCAACCACCAAGTGCCAACTAGATGCAATCTCACAATGCAAATGCACTTGGATCACTCAATCTCACTTCGAATATGCAAACAAGCAAGAGAGATGAGTGGGAGGGGAGTTGCTTAGCTCAAAGTGCTCACAAGTATGTCAAAATGTCCAAGGGAGAGAGCTTTGAGCCGGCCAACGAGTATATATAGACGTACCCCTTCGAATATAGCCGTTACGAACTTAAACAGCCGCAGTCGCGCTGACCAGACGCGCTGGTCGCGTGGACCGGACGCGCCGATCGCGCAACGGTTCTTTTTCGAAACACCGACCGGACGCGCTGGTCGCAACGACCGGACGCGCTGGTCATGACCGGACGCGCCGGTCCCGTAACGGACCGGACGCGCAGGTCAAGCCAGAGCAGCGCTCTAACGAAACAGTGACCGGACGCGCTGGAGAACTGACCGGACGCCATAGTGCCCGCGTCCGGTTGGAGTCCAGTAAGCTCCCTGGACGACCGGACGCGTCCGGTCGACTGTGACCGGACGCGCTGCGCGTCCGATCAATCAACTGAAATACGCGCAGACGCTGAACGCTGACCGGACGCGTCCGGTCAAACAGAGACCGCGTCCGGTCCAGCGTCTGGTCACCACTGTGATCTCCGTTCGCTTCCGTTCAATTTTCAACTTCTGGCGTAGTGGAAAATAGGCTTTTCAATTACTCAAAAACGCCTGAATCCCGCCTCGCAAGCTCGGCGGGAGGGAGAGAGAGCCCCAAACCCTCTCTACCGCTCAAACTCCACCGCCTTCGCAAACGTGCTAACATCACCAAGTGATCATCACCATGTGCATGTGTGTTAGCATTTTCACAATCATTTTTCGAGGCGTTATTAGTTCTATCCGAATGCATATGACATGAAATGCACACCTAGAGGCACTTAGGAGTTAAATAGCCGCGTCATTCCCCTCTTTATAGTACGACTATCTATCCTATAATGTAACCACACCCACTAGGTGTCTTGGTTACTAAAACACAACCCTTAAGCATATACCTTTGCCTTGATCACGTAGGGTTGCATCCAAATCCAAGTGTGGCCATCATGATCACCATGTCCATCTTGCCACCAACCTTGGAATGTACTAATCCTCATATGCTACATACAACTTAGGTATAGGATTAGTACTTAGGCATTGTCACTAATTACCAACACCAAACATAGAGCTTTCACGGGGGCATCTTCGACAAAATGCTCAAAGAGCCGTGTCCCTACCACAAGGGACCCACTAATCATAACCTCGAAGACTGTCACATGCTCCGCAGGTACTTTGAGGGCGTCGGCGTCAAGAAGGACGACAAGAAGGAGGACCCTAAGAGTGACGACAAGGATGGGGGTTTCCCCGAGATCCATGACTGCTTCATGATCTACGGAGGACCCTCGACCCGCCTCTCGGCGCGCCAGCGCAAGCGAGAGCGGCGTGAGGTCTTCTCCGTACAAATGGCAGTCCCCCGCTTCCTTGATTGGTCTGCGGTGGCCATCACTTTCGATCGTGATGATCACCTAGACTACATCCCGAATCCAGGGGTCTACCCGCTCGTTGTTGACCCCGTCATCGCCAACACACGCCTCACCAAGGTGCTCATGGACGGCGGAAGCAGCCTCAACATCATCTACTCCTAGACTCTCGACCTTCTGGGGGTCGAGAGAGCGCGCCTTCAACCTAGCGTCGGGGGCTTCCACGGAGTCGTGTCAGGGAAACGGGCGGAACCCCTCGGACGGGTCGATCTGCCTGTTTGTTTTGGCACACCGGCCAACTTCAGAAAGGAAACACTCACTTTCGAAGTAGTCGGATTCCGTGGAACGTACCACGCTATCCTTGGGCGCCCATGCTACGCCAAGTTCATGGCAGTCCCGAACTACACCTATCTCAAGCTCAAGATGCCAGGCCCAAACGGCGTCATCACCGTGGGGCCCTCGTACGAACACGCCTACAAGTGCGACGTCGAGTGTGTCGAGCACGGCGAGGCTGTTTTGGAATCAGCGACTTTGGCTGCAGACCTCGACGGTCTCGCCAACGAGATTCCCGACCCAAAGCGCCACGCCGGCAGCTTCGAGCCCGCGGAAGATGTCAAGGCCGTGCCTCTCGAGCCTGTTGATCCCAACGGGAAGGCGCTGAACGTCAGCGCCACCCTCGATCCTAAATAGGAAGCCGTGCTCGTCGACTTTCTCCGCGCAAACGTCGACATCTTTGCGTGGAGTCCCTCGGATATGCCAGGCATACCCAGGGAAGTCGCCGAGCATGCCTTGGAAATCCGGGCCGGATCCAAGCCGGTGAAGCAACGCCTGCGCCGCTTCGATGAGGAGAAGCACAGGGTCATCGGCGAGGAGATACACAAGCTGTTGGAGGCCGGATTCATCAAGGAAGTTCATCATCCTGAGTGGCTAGCTAATCCTGTATTAGTTAAGAAAAAGAGTGGGAAGTGGAGGATGTGTGTAGACTATACTGGTTTAAATAAAGCATGTCCAAAAGTTCCCTTTCCTTTGCCACGCATTGATCAAATCGTTGATTCCACCGCGAGATGCGAAACTCTCTCTTTCCTAGATGCGTATTCCGGCTACCACCAGATCAAAATGAAGGAGTCCGACCAGCTCGCGACTTCATTCATTACCCCATTCGGCATGTATTGCTACGTTACGATGCCCTTCGGTCTCCGAAACGCAGGGGCTACGTACCAGCGATGCATGCAGCACGTTTTCGGGAAACACATCGGGTCGACCGTCGAGGCTTATGTCGACGACATCGTTGTCAAAACGAAACAAGCCGACGATCTGGTAAATGACCTCGACGTTGCGTTCAAATGCCTCCGGGCAAAAAACATCAAACTCAATCCTGAGAAATGCGTCTTTGGCGTCCCTCGAGGTATGCTTTTAGGGTTCATCGTATCCAAACGCGGCATCGAGGCCAACCCCGAAAAAATCTCTGCGATAACCAAGATGGGCCCCATCCGAGATCTGAAGGGCGTGCAGAGGGTCACAGGCTGCTTGGCGGCACTCAGCCGTTTCATTTCGCGCCTCGACGAAAAAGCACTCCCTCTGTACCGTCTCTTGAAGAAATCAGAGCATTTTTCCTGGACCCTCGAGGCTGAGGAAGCTCTCACAAAACTCAAGGCTACACTCTCTAACTCACCAATCCTCGCCCCTCCGACCCCAGGGGAACCGCTCCTACTTTATGTCGTCGCGACGTCACAAGTAGTCAGTGCGGTCCTGGTTGTCGAACGGGCCGAGGAAACACATACCTTTCCCGTCCAGAGGCCGGTCTACTTCATTAGCGAAGTGCTCTCAGAAACCAAGATCCGATACCCACAGATCCAGAAACTGCTATACGTCGTCGTCCTAACATGGCGCAAGCTCCGACACTACTTCAAAGGTCACCCGATTACTGTGGTTTCTTCTTTCCCCTTGGGAGAGATAGCCCAGAATCGGGAAGCCTCGGGTAGGGTTGCCAAATGGGCGGTCGAGCTCATGGGCGAAACCTTGTCCTATGCGCCGCGCAAAGCTATCAAGTCACAGCTGTTAGCAGACTTTCTGGCTGAATGGACCGACACCCAACTCCCTCCTGCACAGCTCCAGGCAGAGTTGTGGACCACGTACTTCGATGGGTCATTGATGAAAACAGGAGCAGGCGCGGGCTTGCTCTTCATCTCGCCCCTCGGGGTTCACATGCGCTACATCATCCGGCTTCATTTCCCTGCGTCAAACAATGTCGCTGAGTACGAGGCACTCGTCACAGGGCTGAGAATTGCCATCGAGCTCGGGGTCTGACACCTTAACGTTCGAGGCGACTCCCAGCTCGTAATCGATCAGGTCATGAAGAGCTCGAGCTGCCGAGACCCCAAGATGGAAGCTTATTGCCAAGAGGTGCGGCGCATCGAGGACAAGTTTCACGGCCTCGAGCTCAACCACATCGCACGCATGTATAATGAGGCCGCCGATGAACTGGCAAAAATCGCGTCCAGCCAAACTACGGTTCCACCAGACGTTTTCGCAAAAGATCTCCAGTAGACATCCGTCGACCTTGGGCCAGACGGAGGGGTCGATGGGTCGTCACTCGACCCCCCACCTGAGGCAGAAGCCCCCTCGACCGGGGCTGAAGCCATGCAGGTGGAAGGTTTGACCCCACCACCTGACCTCGAGCCGGACTGGCGCGTCCCGTACCTCGACTACCTTATCCGAGGGGACCTCCCCTTGGATAAGACCGAGGCTCGACGGATCGCCCACCGAGCCAAAACCTTTGTGATCATTGGCGACAGTAGGGAGCTGTACCGCCGTAGCCCTACTGGCATCATCTAACGCTGCATCACAAATGAGCAAGGTAGGGGCCTCCTCAGCGATCTTCACTCGGGGGCTTGCGGTCACCACGCAGCACCCCGAACCCTTGTCGGAAACGCCTTTCGACAAGGATTCTATTGGCCGACCGCGGTCTCCGATGCTGTCAAGCTAGTACGCTCCTACAAGGGTTGTCCGTACTATGCGAGACAAACCCACCTTCCGGCACATGCCCTGCAAACTATCCCCATCACATGGTCGTTTGCCGTTTGGGGGCTCGACCTTGTCGGACCCTTGAGAAGGACAACTGGCGGCTTCACCCACTTGCTCGTCGCAGTCGACAAATTCTCCAAGTGGATCGAGGCCCGCCCTATCACCAGCATCAGGTCCGAGCAAGCTGTGCTCTTCTTCACCGATATTATTCATCGCTTTGGGGTCCCCAACTGCATCATCACGGACAATGGCACCCAGTTCACTGGTAAAAAGTTTTTGGATTTCTGCGACAACCACCACATCCGTGTGCTCTGGTCAGCCGTGGCCCATCCAAAGACAAACGGCCAGGTGGAACGTGTCATTGGCATGGTCCTACAAGGCCTGAAACCCAGAATCTTTGACAAGCTAAACAAACATGGCAAAAGATGGGTTGCCGAGCTGCCCTCGGTCCTGTGGAGCCTAAGAACGACGCCGAGTCGAGCCACGGGGTTCACACCATTCTTCTTAGTCTATGGGTCTGAGGCAATGCTCCCAATAGATATAGAATACGGGTCCCCAAGGTTGAAAGCCTACAGCGAAAGAAGTAACGACGCCGCAAGAGAGGACGCCCTCGACCAGCTCGAGGAAGCCCGGGATGTAGCTCTGTTGCATTCTGCTAGGTACCAGCAGGGTCTCCGACGCTACCACGACAGACACGTCCGCAAGCGTGACCTCAACATCGGCGATTTGGTGCTGCGGCGGAACCAGAACACCAAGGGACGGCATAAGCTCACGCCACCATGGGAAGGACCGTACATCATCGCAGAAGTGCTAAAACCGGGCACCTACAAGCTATCCAACGAGAAGGGCGAAATCTTCACCAACGCTTGGAACATTGAACAGCTACGTCGCTTTTTTCCTTAGAAAGCCTCGAGGCTCTGTAATTTCTTTTTCATCAATAAAGAATACAACAATGTTCAAACTTTCATTTCACAATAAGGAAGGATCGACTCTGTACTCCCAGAATCGACCCTCCCTCGGGGGCTACAAGGGGGGCACCCCCCAGTCCCCCGAAAAAACTTGCACTCTTTTTTAAAATTAGGAGCCGCTCCTTAGATCGACCACGCCGTAAAAGCGCCCGAAGGATCGAAAGGGCCCTCGAGCCAGGAGTATCACCTACGCCTCCAGGGCTACGGCACCTCCACTCACCCCTTACGCCTCCTAGAAGCGCGACTTCACGCTAGGGAGATCTAAATAACGGTTCCTAACTTTGAAAAAGAACACACCCCATGTCGCTCAGATCAGGCTCTCACACGATATACAAGGCCGCAACATCACCCTGAAGCTCGAGGGCAGTTGAGCCGTGAGATTACTTACGCCTCTGAGGCTACGGTACCTCCACTCGCTCCCTTACGCCAAAGGACGCAACTGCGTGCTAAGTAAATCACGCGAGAACACAATCCAAGCGATTAAGGGAAGAAAAGATCGAATAAAACTAAATTAACCACGAACAGGTTTATGTTTTGAGTTCTTAGGGCCTCCGAGGCCACCACGACCAAAATTCAAAGTACTAACTTATTACATGGGCCTTTGCGCCCAGACTTGGCTCACAGGCCCTCGTCGTCAGCAGGCGGAACCACCTCAGCTTCAAAAAGCGAGGCCAGACGGCTCCTAGGCTCTTCCGCGGCTTCAATCAGCTCCAGGCAGGCGTTTTCATTGTCCTCGTCCGTCCGATCCGGGTCTGTGATGAAGCCGTTGGCAACAAGCTCCATGTCGAACACAAACCCCGAACGGACGACGGCCAGCGCCCTCTTTACGCCGTGGTGGAGGCTGTCCCGTATCTTCTCCCGGGCAAGGCGGCCCAGCGCCGCCATCCAACGGATGAAGGAGTTCCCCGGAACATCTTCCCCGGTGTCGGCGTCGGGCTCGACCCCCAGACCGTCACACACGGTGGTGATCGCGCCCTCGAGCAGTTGGGTCCTCCGGGTCTCGGCTTCGAGGAGGCTCTGGAGGGAGTTGGCAGACGAGTGGGCCTCCCGATTCTCACTCTCCAGCTCTGAAACATGATAAGACAAATTAGTACCTAACACGAGGCCTCGACGTCATGGCCGTAACAGTCATACTTACCCTCGATATGGGTCTTCAAGCCCACGACCTCGTCACGGAGCCCCCCGCACGTCTGCTCGAGCCCCAGGAGGGCGCTATCCTTGTCACGGATAGTCGCCTTCAACGCCTCGATCTCCTGGCGAGCGGTCTGGAGTGCCGCGTCCTTCTCTTGGATGGCCCCGTTCAGCGCCGTGATCTCGTCCTTCAGCGCGCTGAAACGGGCTGAGACCTACCCAATCTGGACGTTGAGGACGTCACGTTGACGACTAACCTGGGAGACATCCTCCTCGAGCTCCTTCACCCGTGCCGACAGGGGCTCGAGGTCCCTGCGGGCCTGGGCAGCCTCTTCCCGGGCCTTGTCCATATCAGTGCGCATCACGGCTTCGGCCGCCCAAGCCTGCATCGCCTCCTCCTTCACCGCCGCATATGCGACGCGCAGCTCAGCCATTTCGGCGTTCCGATCGGAAAGCCGTTTCTGGGCCTCCTCGACCAGGACCTGTTGCTAAGACAGCGCGGCCCACACGCCACTCTCATCCCGGATGAAGAGTGACTTGCGGCGGGAGTACTCCTTCAGCTCCTGATCACAATACGAAAAAACCGAAAAGGTCAAAAAACCGAGGAAAAAAAAGACACCAAGGAAACCACGAAGAAAGCCGACGGGTCGATCATACCTCGGTGGCATCTCGTATACTCCGCGACACGGCATCGGACGCCACGTGGAGCAACCGATCGAGGTGGCGGCGGACGCCCTCGAGGTACTCCCAGCGGTGCACCTCATCCCTGTCATTCAGGGTGAAGATGGGCTCGGCGTCGGGGTTCGCGGCGTCCCTAAACTGGAGGGATGGCCCCCCACCTCGGTATCTCCGCCTCCGCCCGCGCTATGGCCAGCGCGGCGCTGTCGGGCCATGACGACGATGACCCGGCCGGGGCGTCTCTCGGTCCCGCGGAAGGACCGGCCTCGCCCGCAGTTCCTGCTGCTCCAGTGGCCGTCGAGGCACCGGCCCGATCCGCGGCCTCACCCCCCTCGACCCCCATCACTTGTTTCCCCTTGTCCAGGGGGTGTCATCAAGGGTAAGGTCCACGGGCGCCCGCTCTTCTGAGGGCGCCGGCCCCTCGGTCGCCGGCACCTACGGAGCCGGCGCCTCGACCGTCAGCGCCTCCGGAGCCGGCGCCTCGACCAATGGCGCTCCCGGAGCCGGCGCCTCGACCTCCGGCACCCTTTCTTTAGGGGCTCCGGTCGGGGGCTCGATGGCCCCGCCCTCCATCGTGTCCACCGGCCCCGCCGGCGGGTCTTGCTGTAGCTGCGGCCCCCTCGCCAGTGCCGCCTCCTGTCCCGGTGCCGACGCGACCTCCTCCATGGTCACGTCGGCACCCACCCGTTCCGTGCCTCGGGCGGACGCTTCGCCCGTCACAGCCTCGACAGCAGCCTCAGCCGTCGGCAACGGCCCGGGCTCCCCCTCGACTAAACTGGGCGCCACCGCCCTCGCCGGTTCGGACCCCACTGCGGCAGGATCAGGGCCAGCGACCGTCGTAGCATCTGCCGCCTCTTGCTGCTGCCGCAGACGCCCCTTCGCGGCCTCGACCTGGTGAACCCAGGCCGCGTCCTGCTCCGCCGTCCGGTTAAGGACAGCGGCGCCGGCCCGCAGCGACTTCACGGGGGTAGGCCCCATCGGCTCCGCCTTCCGCTTTAACCTACAAAGTGAGAAAAAATGTCAGCCAACGGATCCAGAGAAAGACAAAATGACCAAGCAGGAACACTTACCCAAAAATTGGCACCAAGGGCCTCGACCCCGCGCGATCCGAGCCTCCCAGGGCGGCCGACGGTGGCCTCGCGGCGGCCCCACCAGCAGGCCGGGCGCTCCTTGGGGCCCTGGCCGGCGCGCTGCCCTGCGCCTTTTGTGCCTCCGAGGCCAGCTGGCCTCGGGTTCTCACGCCTGCCGGTGGCGCCGCCGATGACGACGCGGGCACCACCGTCCCAGCCCCTGCCCGAGCTTGGGGGGCCTGGGCTGGCGCAGGCATCCCCGTCGACCCCTCTTGCTGGGTCCGGGGCAAAGCGGCCCCTCCCGTCGAGGGGCCCGTCTCCTTCTCCGCTTTCTCCTTCTCCTCTTCCTCCTCCTCCTCCTCGGCCTACTCGACCACGATGACCGAGGAGGACGACCCCCCAATGGGCTCCAGCAGGGGGCGAATATTGGGGAGGTCTCCCAGTCCAGTCGCGGCCTCATACCGCGACAGGGCGTCGTCGTCCTCGCCGCTGCTGTCATCGTCCTCCCCCGAGATCGTCTCGGAAGGCGACGACGCCAGAGGGACCCCATCGATAGTCTGCTGGCGCCGGAGCTTCTTCAACGCCTCCGCCTCTTTGGCCTTGCGGATTGCCCGCTTCTTGGACGTCTCCTTAGTTTTCTTCTTCTTGGAGGCATGCTGGCGTCGAGCCTCCCGGGCGGGTCGGTCCTCTGGGACAGGCGGACGCGTCTCCCGCAGCGCCGACAAATCCTACGCGCCGGCCTCGACCAAGTTAGTGGAATCCAAAAATAAACAAAACTGGCAAGCAGACCAGCCTAAAGATACTCACCACGGGCTCGAACCCCTCGGTAGGCCTCATAGGGACCCGGTTGACCTCCTCCACCTTGAAGTTCCCAACCATCCGGCGCGCTCGCCGGATGACCTCCTCGAGGGTAAGGGATTCATGGGACATCCGGGTCCCCTCCAGAGGTGCCTCCGGGGTCATCTGGTCGAGGCGGAGACGGCGCCGGCACAGCGGCATCACTCTGTGGCGGTGGATGGGCCGTAGCCACCGTCGCGGCCGTCAAGCCCTGAAGACGAAGCTGCTGCAACGCCGCCAGCAGCGGGTCCAGGCGCGGCTTCTCGGCTTCTGGCACTCTGTACGTCCAGCGGTCCTCTCGAGCGGTCAGCACGCGGCCGGTGTACCTCGGCAACTGATTTTCATCGTTGCGGAGGTAGAACCAACCCTCGTGCCACCCGCTGTTCGAGGAGATGAGGCGAGCCGGGATGTACAGATCCGCCCGGCTCGACCTCACCTGCAGGACGCAGCTCCCTACTCGAGCCGCGGCCAGGACCCCCTTCTCCCCCGCCCTCCTAGCGAAGAGCTCCGCCTTGAAGAGGTGAAGCCACAGGTTCCACTGCGGCCCCACCCCAAGGTAGCCCTCGCAGACCGCCGCGAAGATGGCGGCCTGCGCGATGGCGTTGGGGGTGAGGTGGTGAAGCTCCACCCGGTAGTAGTGGAGGAGCGCGCGCATGAAGGTGGATGCAGGAACGCCGAACCCCCGCTCATGGAAGCAGACGAAGCTCACCACGTACCCCTCCGGGGGCACCGGCTCCCGGTGGGCAGGAGGCGGCGCGATCCACTCCGGCTACGACCGACTCGTCCTCGGCCGCAGCAGCCCATCCTCGACCAACTCCTCCAGCCTCCTCTCCATCGCCGAAGAAGCGGCCCAGTCGTCGGCCGGGAGGATTTGGCTCTTCCCCGCCATCGGTGTTATCGGGAGGGGGTGGGCGAAGAGGATGCGGTGGCGACGGCGAGGTGGGCGGAGAGCACAAGAAGGCAAGGGCTGTCTGAGGCTAAAGATGGCGAGAACACAAGGAACCGGTGGGGAACACAGACCCCTAGGTTTTGCTTTTATATGCCCGGCGGAAGCCCAACGGCCGCGCGAAAAGGTAGGAACAGTTTCCCCGCATTAAATGCGCTCACCTAACCGTTCCCCCCACGTCTCGCAGGAGCCGGGCACGTGGCCGTCCCCCACGCCGTAACCGAACGCCACGTCGCCCACTACCTCGCCGGTTTCGCCCTAAAAAGGCGCACCTGGCTAACGGGCGGGGCGAGATCCACGGACGGATATTCCTAGATGCCTTATAAACGGGTCCCGACCCCGTCATAAGTCTCGAGGGAACGGGAGCTGGCCCTCGACCTGGGTTCGACAGCCGCCCTCGAGAAACAGAGTAAGGGACGACTAAGGATGCGCCCGTACATGGCCAGGGCTCGAGCCACGCTCTCGAGGCACCCCAAGACGTATTCGAGGCCAAAGGAGGAGGTCGATATAGGAATCCCATCGAGGGAGGCATCAAGCCCTCGGATCCCGTCGAAGGGAACCGACATCCGCACGACCACTCCTTGGCAATTCTTAAGAGCGCCCCCGGGCCACTAGCCGACTCCTAACGACTGGAGCACGGGCTCGCACTCGAATTCCCCCGCTAGCAACTCACCGGAGATCGTCGGAACTCGCCCAAACGGGGTAGTACGGCGTTCCCCACCCCTCCTCCTCCTCTCTGCAGGAGGAGCGTGAGGGTCGCACAACAGAAGACGGCCGAGACTCCGATCGACCTCGTGCGCACGAGGCTCGGGGGCTCGATCGCGTCAAACTACTCCCCGATAAAACACGAAAAAGACTTCGGAGGAGTCTTCAACACTCCACCAAGGCCTCGGGGGCTACACCCGGCGGGTGCGCTCGCGCGCCCCCACCGGAGAAGTCAACAACGCTACGACTCCAGTTCATCAGCGAAAAAGCCTCTAGGAGAGTGATCGCACACTCACCAAAAGGCTCGGGGGCTACTGTCGGTACCAATAGTATAGGGGTACCCACATTTAACGATAATAAAAATCAAAACGACTAAGCCGCGCCCAAGCTCGGCCAAACATCAGGTCTGCCTCGCACGATGGTAGCTCGACGGAGTATCTCGACCGCGCTCCGGCTCCGACTCATACGAGGTACCCTCGACAGGGACGCCTCGACCGCGTCCCGCCCCGTACAGTAAAGTGCCTCGACCGCATTCCGACTCGCCCGAGGCTCTACCGCCTACCAGGAACACTCCGACTCGCGTGAGCCCGGGTCGAGCGTCTCGACCCCTCCTCTTTACCTACCCCAGGACAAAATCCATAGCATTTAATGCGATTACCTACTACCACCTACCGGCATGGCCGCGATCAGGGTCGACGTGGGAACAATTCCAGTGTCAGTCCTCACTGTTTTACCGCCCATCCCGTGATGGGAGGTGAAAACCGTCACTGTGCCCACCTTACCGCGCACTGTACGTCACAAGTTACCCTCGAGGGAGGATACGACAAAGTCCATACACCGCGATCCCAGGGATTCGGACTTATCTGTTCGGCCTCGACCCGGCCTCGACCCGGCCTCGACGCCTAGCACGGCTCAACAGGGAAGGGAGGACGGCATGGCACGGCGCTCCGGATCATTTCAGTGTCTCGACCCCTACGTCACCATGGTGTCCAGGGATGGCCCCCTATTTCTAGGACACGTCGCTACAGCCACCTCAACAGGGATCGACAAAACATCATCTCAAGGCTTCTCGTCGTCTTAGCCTCCTCTCGTCCTATAAAAGGGCAGGCTAGGGCTCTACAACGAAGACGGAAGACAACGGATGACAAACCATACACAAGCTAGAGATCAACATCTCAAGCAATCATCCTTGTATTCTTTTTCCTGTTTGAGACTTGGGCTCGCCGCTCTCTCTCACAAGCTTGTAACCCCTACACGAGCACATCGGTGCAAGGAAATACAAACCTCTCCCTCCCCGCTGGACGTAGGGCCTTCTTTTGCCCGAACCAGGATAAACTCCCGTGTGTTCTCCTTGCATCACCATCCAGGAAAGGGACACGCAGCATTTACTCGTTGGTTTAGGGCCCACTCGGGACCGAACACCGACAAATAGTATTTTTTTCTCAAAAAAAATCAGCCAACAGTATTTTTCAGCCGGCTTATAATTCCAGTCGAACGAGGCCATAATTAATATCATTGAAAGGTATTTGAATCTAGTTTTTTAATAAGTTTATTTAGACATACAAATATTGCACGTATTTTCTAAAAATCAAGTTAAATTTGTGCCACGTACACTAGCAGCGACCGTTGTTTAGCGACAGAGGAATGATACGTATCGGTGCGTGCTGCGACCAGCATGAGCCCGTCATGGCACCATCGGCGACTTTTCACCTGTTTAATTTCGTCTGGCAGGGTTTTTACCCTTTCCTACTTCCTTACTAGCAACGGTACCCCTGTACATATTCAGTTTATTTACTTACTGGCAACCGTACCGGTGGACACACTGTGTTATGCGATTACCAGGGCAACATGCAGTTTGAAGGCCTTGTTCATCCGGCTTATAATTCATACTTTTAAACTTGTTTTTTCAGTTGAAACAGTATTTTTCTTTCACAACAAATCAGTCAACAGTGTTTTTCAGCCGGCTTATCAGCACAGCCGAACGGGGGCGAAGATTTATTCAATTTATTTATATTTACTTACTAGCAACCGTATGCGTGCACAATTTGTTGTGCGCTTATCTGGGCAACGACTTGCAGTTAAAATATTTATTCAGTGATTGGTCATGCACACTAATTCATCTCAGGATCAGGTATTATGCCTGGACAACGACGTTCTATTTCATATATGGATACAGAAGACTTGGATATTTATTTACCTATATGTACTACTTGATTGACGAGGAAACACATTGGAGTGGAGGCCGGAAAAGGCAGAGAGAGACATAGATATTATTATATTATTATAAAGTTGTCTGTGTGTATTCAGTCCAATATTTCGTTGGCTACGCTACACTAAACTTGTCAACGGATGACTTGAAGGGGGCCGTGCCGTGTATGTCTCCGGCCCTGGACTTTTTTTTTATGAAACAGGAGGGGTTTGAACTCTTACTGTGAAATTTATTAAAATAAGTCTCAAAAGACAAAGAAAGTCAAGAAGAAAATAAGGAAAATTATAGAAAAGTTTCTAGCCATAAATCTATATGAGGATGATAAACTGATCTTGCTCGTAGTATAACTAGAGCGAATTCTTTGCGAAACACCAACTTGCAACGATGTAAAAAATGAGGAACATTTTTGAAAATGGCATCATTTCTGATTGTCCAAATTGACCGACATTGTTATGACAATCTCCGGCCCTGGACTTGACCGGCACCCCGATCAAGGTGGCCGCGTGGCCCATGTACACACCCCGGCCCAACCCCAGCGCCGGCAAGCCAACTCGTCTCGTCGTCCGCGTGCGTGCAGTGGTCGGTCTGGTCGGCACCCAGCAGCTAGAGCAAGCAGCGTTTCTCGTTCACAGTCAACGCGGGCGCGGATCCCAGCTAAACAGCCTAACACACGATCTTCTTGATTTCCTTTCCTACTGATCTAGCCTTTTTCTACTGCTGCCTCCGTGCAGACAAGGATACCAATCTTGATTCTTTTTTTAAAAAAAATTTACATTCAAAAATCCTCGTCTCATCTTGATAAATGTACTGTGCGAAAATATTCTACTATAACAAATCTCTAGTAATACTATCTGATACAGAAGCAGCAATGTAATATCAAATAGTTTGATCAAACACTGTATGTGAAAAGTGTAACTTCAAACATGCTGAGCGTTTTGTCAAGGGGCCTGCGCGAAAAGTCCATCCACAGGCTGATCAGTAGGAACGCTGGACGTGACGGCCTTGTCTTGGAGGCTGCCTCGCCTTGTGTGTACCGTACTGCACCGTACCTTTCCTTTGCTCCAGGTCCAGGGCCTTGTTTAGATTCTAAATTTGGGAACTAAATTCTGCATAGTAAATGTCTCATCACACTATAGTAATTTTATTTTTATTTGATAATAATTGTCAAAATATTGATTAATTAGGCTTAAAATATTCGTCTCGCAAAGTACAACAAAACTATGCAATTAGTTTTTGATTTCATCTACCTTTAGTACTCCATATATGTGCCAATATTTTGATGTGATGGGAAATCTTCTTTTTGCATAGTGAAATTTAATGGTGAATTTGAGTATCTAAACAAGGCCTGCGCGCTTGCTGGGTACCGGACCGCCGCCGACGGGGAAGCTCCTCCAGCGTCGCGTCCCATACGTGTCTCCCCGGAGGCCGCAAGCCGCCACGCGCGCGCACAACACACACGAGTTGTGCCTCCTAGTATCTCCGTGCGTGGTCCTGTGTCCGGTTCCACGAAATGGTACGCCCCACAGCTTGGGCCACGAGACCACGACTCCCACGCGGCCGCACCACACCTGGGACTGGGAATGGGATTCTTTCTCCTCTCGGTCTTGGTCTCGGCAGAGTGCCGGCGGCATGTCGGCGGTAATGCGCGCGTCTTGTGAGCGTTCTCTTTTTCCTTCTAACTTTCTACCATACGCCTTTTTCATTACTAGCCGTACTAGTAGTAGTATCAGCCGTTTCAGAGCACCCAACGCCACAGTTCATACTACGGTCGGTGCCTTTCTTTTTCTGAACCAAACAATGAAATGAAACAACCCTCCGGAGAAGGCATTGACTTGACCAGGCAGCCACGTGTCACCTCTGACCAACCAAGCCATCTTTTCCATACGTTTACTTCAATTGTTTACGGAGTCAAATATTTTCAAGTTTGACTAAATATAGAAAAAATACTAATATTCATGGTGTATAATGAACATCATTATATAGTTCTTAAATTTATTTTTATAATAAGCTTATTTAAAAATATAAATATTGTTATATTGATACTAGTTTTTCTTTATAATTAGTGAAAATTTAAAGAGTTTGACTCATCGAGAAACGTCATATGTATTTATTTTGTGACGAAGGGAGCACTTGCATACAATCACCATTTTCCTTTCCACGGAAAACGCAAACAAAAACAGTTTGGAAAGACGATCTTTCATCTTCGCAACATCGTCTTATAACAAAGAAACAAACAAAGGGGTTGTTTAGTTGGTGAAAAAGTTTGGGTTCGACTACTATAGCACTTTTCGTTTTATTTGGCAATTTGTGTCCAATCATGGACTAATTATGCTCAAAAGATTTGTCTCGTGATTTACAACTAAACTGCGTAATTAGTTTTTTCTTTCATCTACATTTAGTACTCCATGCATGTGCCGCAAGATTTGATGTGACAAGTACTATAGCACTTTTTGGGTTCACTTTTTGTGAACTAAACAGGCTCAAACATGCTCCCCTTGTTCGGCTGAGCTTATTAGCACGGCTTATCAGCCATGGAATAGTGTTTTTCTCTCACAGCAAATCAGCCACAGCCGACTTATAAGCCAACAAAACAGCCTGCTAAACAGGGCCAGCGTACATACATGTACAGCACTCATGCGCCTTTCTGTTTCTTTCCTCACCTCACATGGCACTGCTCCTGCTCCTATTTACAGCTTCAGCTTACACTGTTACACAACGCACCCAACAAGGAAGCTAGCAGCCACTGCACTCTGCTGCAGCTCCATCCGTCGTCCGTGCTCCTCCTCACCCTCCCGGGGAAAAACTGAGCGGAATTCTCTATCTAGAGCTGGAAGTGGTCTATTATGTGCTGTATCACATCCGCTCCCTCGTTCATGAACGCGTACTTCACCTGCCGTACACCAATAGAAGTTAGCCTCGCGTCACATGATAACCAACATAATGGAGGATGTTGAAAGGACAGAAGCGGACTACAAACCTGAATAATGCTGTGTGCCGCAAAGCTCGTCATGCTGCTGTGGAAGCTCACGTCCACCTTCTCCCACGACACCCGCCGGAGCCCCGTCACCATTTTCTCTACAGGATGACACGATCACGAGTTTAATAAGAGTCATGACTCGTGACACTAGCACAAGGAAAAACGTCTCCAAACGCATCTAGCAAATGGCTTTGCAGATTTTTTGGGACAAGTCAACTGGGGTTTTCTAAGATATCATCAGCTCCACCACAAATCTCCCAAAGCTTTGTAACAACAATAAACAGCACACGCTATAATCTATCGGTTCATCTTGCTGTAAATTTTTTTACTTCTATTACATGTTCTTGTTCCATAACCATTTCTGTGTCAGTGAAATGGTGTCTCATCTACATCTACCTTACTGGTTACAACTACAACAAACATATAAGCACATCAAAAGTGTCTTAATGAAATCATAACAAAATATGAGTCAATAACCAATCACAACATACAAAGGAAACAACAAATCCTTTGTCTTCTGGTAGTTTTTTCCCAGGCCTAATGTTGTTATAGTCTAGCCAACAATTTTGGTAAGCAGCGACATGGTGAGAAATATAGGACCAAAGAAGATGGCATTTGCAAGGAACCACCAACACCATGATTGCAGTCATCCAGTCAACTATTGCATTTGGGTCACGACCTACTCGTTTTCAAACCACACAACTGCTTGCTAATTAGTTATGACCAACACTCAGGGTCCTAACCTTACATTCAGAAGTCAATAAACATATCATAACAAATAAAAAAAAGCCATGATGTCGTGGGAAAACATGTGTTGCTCTAAGCTATGACGAATCTTGTTACTTGCCTATGTGAATCATGGAATTATAGAAGTCATCGCTATGTTTTCTTAAGGGTAACACAGAGGACTTAAACAACAAATTTCAACTAACTGGATTAAGGACACTTCCAAGAGCTAACTGATTTGAGACTTTGATTCCGTGTGGCACAACTACAAGATATACAAAATCATCTATGTCAAGCCTTATCATCAACGCCATATATAATATGTCAATTCTTTCACACCTATGTCGAATTTTTTTTTTAGCCCAAATTTGAAACAAATTTTAAATTTAATCCGGGTTTGAAATTTTTTTTAAATCTAACCCGTTTGGCCCTGCCACCATGTATGGCGGGGCAAATGCACTGAACCCCGCCATGCATGGTGGCGGGGTGCAGGTGCCACGTGGCATGCAGCGAGTAGTGAATGCTGACGTGGCTGAGAAACGTGGAAAGGCGTGCCCCGCCACGCATCATGGCGGGATACGCCTAACCCGCCATAGGTGATGGCGGGGTACAGCCCTGCCCAGCTTCAGCAAGCAAGCACAGCTGCACAGGCCCTCTCTCTCTGGTGTGTACTCCCTCTGTCCCTTTTTAGAGGTCGTTTCCGGTTTTCATGCCAACAAGTTTGACTCGATTTGTAGAAAATGCGTGCAACATTTTTATCTCCAAATAAATTTATTAAAAAACTAGACTCAAAGATCTATCCAATGATACTAATTATGTACTATAAATATTAATATTTTTTAATATATATTTAATTAAAGTTGTTTCTCGGAAAGCGTAAAGCGACAAGTATTTAGGGACCGAGGGAGTACAGTAGTGCCCTGCTGCTGCTGTCCCGCAGCCGCAGGGAGCTCACAGCTACTCCTAGGCCTTGTTTGGTTCAAAAAAATTTTGCAAAATTTTTTAGATTTCCTATCACATCGAATCTTTAGACACATGCATGAAGCATTAAATATAAATAAAAAATAAAACTAATTACACAGTTTAGACGAAATTCACGAGACGAATCTTTTAAGCCTAATTAGTCTATGATTGAATAATATTTGTCAAATAACAACGAAATTGCTACAGTAACATTTCCCAAAAATTTTCGAGAACTACACAACCCCCTACTGTTGGAGCTCAAGCACCGAGGAGGAGTCCAGCCTCCTTTTGAAAGTGTTTCTGTACGATACATTCATTGTCTGTAGGTGGTTTAATTTTCGTGTAATTAGTGGTGACAAGTTTAGGGTGTGTTTAGTCCCGAAATTTTTTGGCTTTGGAACAGTATTTTGCCCCCTTCGCCGACCACGGTTGGACAAGAAAAAAAAATAAATGTGATCAGCTAGTCTACGTTCCAGAGGTTTAGAAGCTGAAAAAACTAGTAGCTTCTTTTGAGTTACTTCTTGCACAAAACACTTTCATCCACATCTCTCAAATAATTACTTTCCAAAGAAAGTCAGAAACACTGTTCCATGTTCATTTCTGCGCTCTCCGTTCTAAATTATAAGATATTTTGATTTTTCTAAATACGTAGCTAGCTTTTGTTACGCACCTAAATACATATTATGTCTAGATATATAACAAAAGCAATGTATCTAAAAAAGAGCTAAAACATCCTATAATTTGAAACCGGTTGTATATAAAAGCGGTGGGCATATAGCTGCTGCCTGCAGCGAGCTTAGGCACCCCCTCCTTTAGTCACCCATGCACAGTAGCACGTTACTTCCACTAAGGTTCTGTTTAGTTCCCAAAAAATTTCAAGATTCTCCCGTCACATCGAATGTTTGAACACATGCATAGGGCATTAAATGTAGACAAAAAAAAACTAATTACATGAACTAAACAAATGTTTGGACACTAATTGATAAATACAAACGAAAGTGCTACCGTAGCTAAAGCCAAAAATTTTCGGGACTAAACACACCCTAAACTTGTCACCACTGGTTACACAGAAATTAAACCACCTGTAGGCAATGAATATATCGTATAGAAACACATTCAAAAGGAGGCTGGACTCCTCCTCGGTGCTTGAGCTCCAATAGTAGGGGGTTGTGTAGTTCTCGAAAATTTTTGGGAAATGTTACTGTAGCAATTTCGTTGTTATTTAACAAATATTATTCAATCATAGACTAATTAGGCTTAAAAGATTCGTCTCGTGAATTCCGTCTAAACTGTGTAATTAGTTTTATTTTTATTTATATTTAATGCTTCATGCATGTGTCTAAAGATTCGATGTGATGGGAAATCTAAAAAATTTTACAAAATTTTTTTGAACCAAACAAGGCCTAGGAGTAGCTGTGAGCTCCCTGCGGCTGCGGGACAGCAGCAGCAGCAGGGCACTACTGTACTCCCTCGGTCCCTAAATACTTGTCGCTTTACGCTTTCCGAGAAACAACTTTAATTAAATATATATTAAAAAATATTAATATTTATAGTACATAATTAGTATCATTGGATAGATCTTTGATTCTAGTTTTTTAATAAATTTATTTGGAGATAAAAATGTTGCACGCATTTTCTACAAATCGAGTCAAACTTGTTGGTACGAAAACCGGAAACGACCTCTAAAAAGGGACAGAGGGAGTACACACCAGAGAGAGAGGGCCTGTGCAGCTGTGCTTGCTTGCTGAAGCTTGGCGGGGCTGTACCCCGCCATCACCTATGGCGGGTTAGGCGTACCCCGCCATGATGCGTGGCGGGATATGCCTTTCCACGTTTCTCAGCCACGTCAACATTCACTACTCGCTGCATGCCACGTGGCACCTGCACCCCGCCACCATGCATGGCGGGGTTTAGTGTATTTACCCCGCCATGCATGGTGGCGGGGCCAAACGGGTTAGATTTAAAAAAAATTTCAAACCCGGGTTAAATTTAAAATTTGTTTCAAATTTGGGCTAAAAATAAAAAAAAAATTCCCTATGTCAGCGTCTCCAAATGTGTCCAGAAGATGGCTTAGCGGATTTTCGAGACAATTCAACTGGAGTTTCCTAGGATATCATCAGCTCCACCATACAAATCTCCCTAAGTTTTGTAATAACAATAAATAACCATCTAGCAACACATGCTCTGTATGTAGTGCACACACTATAATCTGTCGGTTCATCTTGCTGTAAATTTTTTACTTCTATTACATGTGCTTGTTCCATAACCATTTTCGTGTCAATGAAATGGTGTCTCATCTAGCTTACTGGTAAGTATCGATCTTAATGAAATACTAGATAACAAAATATGAATAAAAAAAATCCATCGCATCCATCACAACATACAAAGGACACAAAAATGCCTTTGTCTTCAGGTAGTTTTTTCCCAGGTTTAATGCTGTTACAGTCTAGCCAATAAATTTGGTAAGCAGTGACATGGTGAGATATATAGGACCAAGATGGCATTTACAATGAACCACCAACACCATGATTGCAATCATCGAGTCAACTATTGAATTTGGGTCACGAACCTACTCATTTTGAAACCACCCAACTGCTTGCTAATTAGTTATGACCAACATTCAGGGTCCTAACCTTACATTCAGAAGTCAATAACACATGATAATAAATAAAAAAAGGCAAGATGTCATGGGAAAACACGTGTTGCTCTAAGCTATGATGAATCTTGTTACTTGCCTATGTGAATCATGGAATTATAGAAGTCATCACTATGTTTTCTTATGGGTAACAGAGGACTTAAACAACAAATTTCAACTAAGGGGGTGTTTAGTTCCTGGGGTGAAAAATTTTGGGGCGTCACATCGGATGTTTCATGGGATGTCGGAAGGGGTATTCGGATACTAATAAAAAACTAATTACATAACCCGCCTAGAAACCGCGTAGCACGGCATTGTCAAATCATGGATTAATTAGGCTTAAAAAATTTGTCTCGCAAATTTATCGCAATCTGTGTAATTAGTTGTTTTTTTCGTCTACATTTAATACTTCATGCATGTGTCCAAACATCCGATGTGACGGGGTGAAAAATTTTTGGCGAGGAACTAAACACCCCCTAACAGGATTAAGAGGGACATTTTCCAAGAGCTAACTGATTTGAGACTTCAATTCCGCGTGGCACGACTACGAGATATAGAAAATCATCTATGTCAAGCCTTATTGTCAAGGCCATGTATAATATGTCAATTCTTTCACACCTATGTCAAGTAGACTTAACCCCTAGTCATCCAAATCCAATCATGTTAGGTGCTCCTCCAGTCCGGAACTTCAACATGAGACCAACTACCCTAGGAATTTCGTATGAGCAGCCTACCCATGTCTCTAAGATGTGCAGCAGCTCGCGAATTAAGGGATTTCCAATGCCGCACGCTAGTCACCATGTCAAACATCCCAGTTCATACTGTATTCAATCCAAGGATCATTCACATGGTATGGGGATAAATTAGCAAAACCATAACAACAGTTTCGGCCTTTAGGTGCCACATCATTGTCTCAGTGGAAACACTGATAAATGGTATGCTTCAGTGGCAAGACCAAAATGACAAGCTAGCACAAATTTAGTACCACGGTAGCTTGCTGCCTCATTGTTTTGAAGACTAAACTGGTAAGCTTATTTACTCAGATTCATAATAAAGACAACATTTTTTAAAAAAAAAAATCATAATAAGGACAACATTTTTTTAAAAAAAAGACTAAGGAAAAGGATCACCTTTTCCACATAGCACTGAAGCATCATTTACTGGTAACAGGCAAAACGAAAGGAGAAAAATAATAAAGCTTCTCGCAAAAAAAAGAAGTATTCTGCATGCAACTCTATAAACTTACCTTCCAGAATGTCCATATCACATTCTGTCATGCAATCTTGGCACTTATCATCATCGATTTCTTCTGAATGCTCCTCATGTACAATGTGGGGGTACTTCTCAGATGACGATACTGGCAACTGCAGATCAAAAGAAGCAAAAAAGAGGCTTCACATATGAGAATAGTGCTACAAATTCATATAGTCCTTCCTACATAGTTCATAGAATTAGGAAGTCAATAAAAAATACCTCAGGAAGCTCAGTGTTTCTTCTAATAGATGATGTTCTCCAGCCAACAATATCTGATTTGTGCATTAAAGAAGAGCATAGCCAAAAGTATACAATAACCATCATAAAACAAACAATATGAACACCACAAATAAAATTGCCAATAGCGCTAATAATAAGGATACGATCACAGTCAGCATTTGCATACACCACTCTTCGCTTGAATGCTCGCAAAGCAGATCTACAAAAGGTGCACATCATTAGTATAGTATGGCAGAACCAAAACAATGTATTACTAGTAGTAGAAAAATAGACCAACAACAAAAACAACAATTTCTTTTAGTCAAGAAAGTTGGGGTAGGCTGGAGTTGAAACCCAACATTTGCCACCAACAAAAACAGAAAAGGAAAATAAAAAAATACAAGGCAAATTGAAACAGAACATGAATGCAAAATAAGCAAAGAGCAAGATAAGACTTACATAAAGCAGAGATTGTCATGATCTTCAACCATCCGCAGCAGCAGTGGAGGCTGCCCTTCATCATCGTCAGTTAGAAAGAGATGTCTACCAGTTCTCCTAAATATCCAATGAACGACGCGGCAAGCAACCTTTTCCATTGCAACAGATCCAAACAGTAGTGGAACCTAGTTTGTAAATGAAGAAAGTTAGCATCAAATAAAGAGTGCAAATGACTTATGCCAATGTCTCATTGAATATGGCATGTAAATTAGATCAGGAGTGGAAGGTTGTTTTTTTTCCTTAAATAAAATCCACGCGAGAGCTGAGCGTCATTGCATTAATAAGGACACAATAAATACAACAACCCCACAACATAAATCATTACATTTGCACCAGAAACATAAAAACAACGACCTCGATCACACCACTATGCAACCTCAAGAGACAGCCACATCCAACTGCGCTACTCCCCTAGCCTATGCTAAACACCACAGGTTACCTACTTCTATATTTTTTTTCTAAGGACCTGCATCACGCTACGGGAGGCGTCATTGAACACACAACCATTGTGATGTCTTCACGACATCCGAGCACCCAAAATAATCAACTAATTCTGACCTCGTTTCATGCTGCCCAGGATCAATTTTGATTGGATCTCCAGGTACATAATTGGGCAAGATTACTCCAAGCAACTTACAGGGAAAAAAGAGAGTGACATTTTGAAATTTTTTAGTTTCCAGTGGTTGTAAGGGTAAGAGTCAAGAAGTTTGGCAATGAATTTGTGAGTTTTCAGCAAATGGCACCGGTGTTGCTTTTCTCTTCCTCAAAAGGTTTCTGAGGTGTTTTAGCACCTCTGCATGACCCTTTAAAGTGCTTCAAATGCTTTGAAATCAGTGAAAACGAAGTTAGCACCAAGTATTGCTACATATATTCTACCATCTAGTCAAACTCGGAGATGGATGAACCATTTATAGAAACATCCGACTTTCCTTTACAGAAAATGTGAAACATTGAGGGCATGACTCACGAATTGTTCTTCAGTTCTTTAAAAAGATATTATAGAGTTAATGAGCAAATGGTTTTACAGTTGTTTCAATAGATGGATGCAATATCATCTTTTTTCGTGTACCATCTTTATGGTGAACAAACAAGTTATCTAGAGACATGCAGATCGCTGAGAGGAGGCAGTCAAAAGTTGAACCTGCTTGTTCCCTCGCGAACCAAGGTGAGGCGTTGCTACAGTAATAAAGTTTACTGCTTCCAACCTGCAGATGGTTCCTTTAGAATTTCCATCAGACATGCTGTCTGGATGTCTGTAAAGTTTTGCAATTGCATATCTTGCTGCTAATCCTCCGACAGAGTGTGCAAGGAAAGAAATTTTGGTGAGTTCTGGCCTTCGACTAATTACATCAAGCACCTGAATAAGACTTGAATGCAAGTTAGCATCTAGACTGTTGTTCAGACAATAGGAACTGTGCAAGAGAACAGTTTGATAAAGAATAAAATTTTATTACAAATTACTATGTAGCAGCAGCTAGCTCCTAAATTAGCTGCCTGCAACATTTACCTCATTTGCTAAGCGTTCCCCCATGACATCAACTCCATCTAAAGTCAACATTGATGCATTTTTTTCACTACCTGTAAAATGGAACAAATAAGTCTGTATACTACAAGCTAGATAAACAGGCTAACCACTTCAAATTACACAAATTCAAGAAGGGAGCAACTTGCATTACACTGGTAATTACATAGCAGAACTCAAAGTTTGCAGATGAACTATTCAGAATTGCAAGCATCAATGAGTAAAGGGAGAAGATGTAGAACATAATGGTAGTTAGTAAAATGAGATGAAATATTAAAAAAAATATAAGCTCACAGTAGTAAAATTCAGTAACAGTCAACTGCATTTCCAATCATATACCCCTTTTCTCAATAAATGTATTTGCTTTATGAGGGGGGTGAAAAAGGGCTCCAAACCAAGACTGCATCCAGTTGCAAGGATGCTGCATGCATATCTGACCCAACTAACATAACATCAAACCATTCTGGGTGCTACTCAAAAAATACTGCCCATGCTCCCACTGCTCAGAATGGAATCTAAAAGAACTGCAGTGTATAACTGTGACAGTGTTGTTGGTCAAGAAAGAAAAATCAATTTCATCGGTGGATTGATTATATCAATTTGAAAATCAACACTAGTGCCCAAAGGTATACTCGTGTCATTGTTTTGTTACTCTAATGCCAAATTGCCAATATGGTTTAGTAAGGTAGGAAAGCAAGAAACTATTTCTTCATCTGCACAAGACAACATTATTTTATTTTCTGTTTTCACAGTAAAATCTGTTTCCAAAGAAAGCAAACAAAGAGCATATTCATAGAAATAAGAAAATGAAGCAAAGAAAAATGTAAAAGAAATTAAATTCGGTAATGGATAGTACAAAGTGGCACAACTTACAGTGCACAATTACATCGTCAGGGAGTTGCTTTACAAATTCGTTAGCTCCATATTGCCAATCAGCAGTACTGTCCAAAGAATAAAAGAGCAAAGTGAATAAAATACAAAATATAAGGGGAAACAGGTCATAAGTTCAGAGAGATGTAACTAGAAACATGTTCACAGCATGTAAACAAACATATTTGTAATGAAAACATCAGTCTGTGAGCTTCAGCAAACAGGCAGATAATATCACTGAAATAGCTTGCAGCCTTGCATATGCTTGCCACCCAATTGCAAACCATAGTTCCCTACTTTGCCGCAGTGGAATTTTTGTCCTTGACTAAATACTTCATGGTAAAATTTTGAGTATGGCATGATAAACCTTAGAAGTTTAGAGCAGCTGGAGATTAGCCTTTTTATTCATTTATTTATGTTTGAAGCATAGTCTTTTATTCGTCGTAGCAGTGGCCTGTTTCCTATGAAACCAGCACGAATCTGGGAGGAAGGATTACATTTGGCCTCATTTACAGAGCTTTGACCCAATGTCTAGTTTAGTTTGAAGTAACTAGCTTTCTGCATCAAATTGTTCGTTAGTAATCGATTCTGCAGACAGAACACGTGAGTACAAGAAGGCAATAGCGACCTTGATGCATCGATGGTGTTGCTCTCAAACGCAGTCCCTAGAACAAATTTCCACTGAAATGTACCATCTGATAGATTTCAGCAACAAGCCGAAGCACACCAGAAATACAAAAGCCATGCCCAGGTACAAAGTACAATCGTGAGCTGGCCGACCAGATCCCCCACATCCAGCTCTAGCTTACACGGCCTGAAGTCCCCCCATTTTGCAGAACATGTGTGGGTGCGGGCGTGTGGCACATTGCGCACGAATCCGTCACGATCTACTCCGAACCGGGAGACAATCCAATCCAATGACCGGCTGGGAAACTGGAATCAGCTAAGAACCCTGGAGTGGAGAGGCAGAGGTGGCGGGGGAGGGCGCGCGCGCACCTGCCGAGGATGCCGTGGACCATGACGAGGAGGTGGTCCGGCGCGTGCGAGGAGACGGCGTCGCTCCAGACGTCGACGCCGCCGGAGACGGACTCCTCGGCGCGCACCGCCGCCGAGCGGTCCTCGTCGCCGCCCATGGCCGCCGGCCGCCGCGGTGTCGGTGGGGTCAAGGGGAAAGGGAAGCAGGGAGCCCGTGCCCGTGGCGTGTCGTGGAAAACTGGGAAAGCGGGAACGTGGGCGGACGGACGGATGGAAGCGTGGCCTGGATTTTGTCGCGGGAATCCAAGGCCGGAGCCGGAAGGAAGGGGGCACGAAAGCGACCCGACCGCGAGTCCGAGACGGATGGTTTGTTTTGCGCCGCACGCCCGCCCCGTCTTTTTTACTTTTTAGCCCTTTTTTCGAAAGATTTTCTTAAATACGCCCCTGACGAAAAGATTTCAGAAAATAGATCCAGAGTTTGGCGCCATCCACGCTGACGCCAAGGTAACACAGCTTGGCGCCGTTGATGTTGGCGCCAAGCCCCCATGCCACTTGGCCGACGACGCCGAGTTGGCGCTGACGTGGCAGCACCTTGGCGCCGTCACCATTAGCGCCAAGCTTGGCGCCATCGTTATTGGCGCCAACGCCATGGATCTTGGCGTTAAGCTGTTAGAATTTCTTAAGTTTGGAATTTTATCATGAGATGACATATGAAAATTTGTTAAGTCTATAAATTTACCATGAGATGTGACATGTTGGAATTTATTAAGTCTGAAATTTTACCATGACATTGACAAATTTGATGCTATCGCATGGTAGTTCGTATTCTAACATATTCAGGCCGCAACAAAAATCCTGACTACCTAAATTAACATGACTTGCATCCTAATTTTTCTATGAGATAGACATACAAAATTTTGGCAAAGTCTTGATATTTACCATATGATGGGCAACCTAGAAATTGGCTAAGTCTTCAATTTTACTATGACTCATGGTAAAATTTTAAATATCTAAGTCCAAAACAAGAAGCCCTTTTTCAATATCCAAGTTATGGTAAAATTTTAAATTTATCAATGTCCAAATCACAGTAAAAATCTAGACTTAGCTATATTTCTATCCCCATCCCATAGTAAATTTAAAGACTTAGCCAAATAAATCTGGTTTTTTGCTACGGCTTGTATATGTTAGAATACCAACTACCATGTGGTAGACATATGGAAAAATAACTTTTTTAACATGACTTGGGCACCGTTTAGTTGACAAAAATTTTGGCAAAATACAACTGTAGCGTTTTCGTTGTTATTTGGCAAATATTGTTCAATCATGGTCTAATTAGGCTTAAAAGATTCGTCTCGTCCATTTCGTCTAAACTGTGTAATTAGTTTTATTTTTTATCTATATTTAATGCTTCATGCATACGTCTAAAGACTCGATGTGACGGGGAATGTACTGTTCTTTTGCAAAAATTTTTGGAACTAAACTGGGCCTTGGACATTTACAAATTTGAAATTTTACCATGACTTGGATATTGAGAAATGTGACTAACTCTAAAGTATATGGTAACAGGTCTGTGTCGCCAGGCTTGGCGCCAATGACGATGGTGCCAAGCTTGGCGCCAATGGTGACGGCGCCAAGGTGCTGCCACGTCAGCGCCAGCTCAGCGTCATCGGCCAAGTGGCATGGGGGCTTGGCGCCAATGTTAACGGCGCCAAGCTGTGTTACCTTGGCGCCAGCGTGGATGGCGCCAAGCCCAGGGTCCATTTCCTGAAATCTTTCCGTCAGGGACGTATTTGAGAAAATCTTTCGAAAAAGAGCTAAAAAGTAAAAAAGACGGCACGCCCGCCCCCCCATGGGGTTCCTCTGGTTTCGCACGCAGCTACCGGTACGGAATCGACCAAACGGGGCCACGTGTCACGGGAAGCGTCTGGGAGCTTCCCAAGACCCAAAGTATAGCACTTCGGCAGTCTGGCAGAGAAGTGAGAAGCGTCTGGAAAGGTGGCCGGCCGGCGACGAGGCGACCGTCTTTTTTGTTTTTTGGCCCTTTTTTTGAAAGATTCTCTCAAATAGGCCCCTGACGGAAAGATTTCAAAAAATGGACCCTCAGCTTGGCGCCATGGTCCATGGCGCCAAGCTACAACGTCATGGCGCCATGTATCCTGGCGCCAAGAGGCATCCGACGTGGCTTCACGGGGATCTACGTGGCGCGTAGGCTTGGCGCCACGGATCTTGGCGCCAAGCCTTGGCGCCACGGATCTTGGCGCCAAGCACCTGCAAAAAAACGTCGGCCCTTTCTTTTCTTCTTCCTTCTCTTTCTTTTCTTCCTCATTCTTTCTTCTTCCTCATAAGACCCGACGCCGCCGCCGCCGGCACCCGCCGCCGCCGCCCCCGGTGCCCCCGCCGCCCGCCGCCGCCGGTCCCGCGTCGCCCGCCGGCCGCCGCCCCTCCGCCGGCTGCCGCCGCCGCCCGCGCCGCACGCGCCGGAGCACCCCGCCGGCGCCGCACGCGCCGCACGGGCTCGCGCCGCACGCGCCGGAGCAGCCCGCCGGCCGGCGCCGCCGCCCCCGCCGGCCGCCGCCGCCCTTCCCCGCCGGCGCCGCCCCAAGCGCCGCCGCCCTCCCCCGCCGCCGGCGCCGCATCAGCCGCCGCCGGCCTCGCCGCCGGCCACCGCCGGCCACAGGTAAATTTTTTTTTTTAATTTAAGTTAGGATTAGTGAAATTTAATATATTTTTGAAGTTATTATTTAGTATTTAATTTAGTATGAAATTTAGTTAGGATTAGTGAAATTTAGTTTAAATATATATTTTAATATTTTTTAGATTGATTATATAATTTAGTTAGTTATTTAGTTAGCTAATTAGTTAGATAATTATTTAGTTAGCTAATTATATATTCATTAGTTAGTTATTTAGTTAGCTAATTATTTTATTTAGTGTTAGTTAGTTTTTTTAGTTATTATTTGATTTCGATTTAGTTATTTAGTAAGTAAGTAGTAGTATACTAAATTCGTCATTTTTAGTTATAGTATGTAGTTTTTAGTAGTTAGTAGTAGTTAATATCTTTTTTAAGGTTTAAATATACTGGAGTAAAATAATTATACTTAGTACGCTTAGTTATGTTTTCGAACTAGATGGACAACCTAGTGAGCATTTATTATGGAGGAACTGTAGAACGAGATCGCTATGGATATGTTGAGCTTGTGGACATGCAAAGTGTGCCTGTGCTATTCAATGAGAGGCCATCATTCAGTGAGTTGACTGCAAGAGCTCGTGAGGAGGTACATTGCCGGACGGATGATGGCATCATAGTTGAGGGTGTACTTCACTTTGGTTACCCTCCCAACATGCTAAGGAAGATGATCCCAATAGGTTGTGCAGATCAGTGGGACAACTATGTGAGATCGGCTATGAAAAACCAGTTCCAAAGTTTGGATGTGGTTGTGCAGCGGGTGCTCGTTGATCCAATCCCTCTTGGGTTGTCCCCGCCAATGGGTGAGCACGCATATTTTGAACCTCCCGTCTTGGAACGTGATGTGGATGCGGAGGTCCCGCCTATGGTTCCCGATGCACAATCTGCCCCCAACGATGTGGCACATCCTCCTCAGGAGATCCCGTTGACACAGAATCATCCTAGTAAGTGTCAATTAGGTGTCCTTTTTTTCTTTGAAACTTAAGTCTTTTCTTTTCATCCACTCTTCTTATCATCAAATGTTCGTTGTTGCAATATTGCAGGAGATGTTCCCGATAATGAGGGCGCTCCTGCGGATGATGCTCAAGTCCAGATTGGAGATGGAATCCGCGCCTCCAATAGTGTTGAAATTATGAATGATTCAGAGCCATATGAGATAGCAAGGGCAGTTGATTCTGACGATGATCGTCCCGTTGGAGAGCTCACAGAGAGTGACGTTGAGATGCTTAGGCGTATTTTTCCCGGCCGTCGTGATCCTCTGATTCATGAGTTCAGTGATCTTACTCATTCAGATCAGGCGTTTGCAGAAGGACGTGATGATGAGCTACAGGAAGCTCCAGAGGCTGGTCCTAGTATGGAAATAGAGAAGGGGAGGGTTTTCAATGACCTCCCTGCATTGAAGAGGTGGTTGCAAGCGTTTGCAGTGCTACGCAAGAGACCGTTTAAGGTCCTGCATTCCTATGTGGAGCGGCGTTACACTGTTGTGTGTGACAAGGAACGCTGTCCATGGAGAGTTTGTGCAAGGAAGCAAAAGGTTTCAGGAAAGTGGAAGATCACAAAAGTTGTTGGGCCGCATACCTGTTCCTCACATGACCTCAACACAAAGCATCGGCAGTTGACATCAACCCTCATTGCCAAGCGGTTGATGAAAGTATTACAGGGAGAGCCGAATATGAAGGTCAGGACAATTATCAAAATAGTTAATGAGGTATATGGAGGATATGACATAAGTTATGGCAAAGCCTGGAGGGCTAAGCAGCGTGCGTGGAAGATGATATATGGGGACTGGGAGGATGGCTACGAGCAGCTTCCAGTACTTCTCAATGCAATCCAAGCAGTGAATCCCGGCATGCATTACGAGTACATCCCTAGGCCAGACGCATGGAAAGATGGGAGGCAGATATTCTTTCGTGCTTTCTGGTGCTTCCCTCAGTGTGTCGAGGCCTTTAGGCACTGCCGTCCAGTCTTCTCCATTGATGGTACATTCTTGATTGGCAAGTACCGTGGCACACTACTCATAGCCATATCATGTGACGCAAACAACAAACTTGTTCCTTTGGCATTTGCTTTGGTTGAGAGGGAGAATAATGATAGCTGGGGATGGTTCTTGAGGCTAGTCCGGATACATGTGGTTGGGCCTGGCAGGGAGGTGGGCGTCATATCGGATAGGCACCAGGGCATACTTCATGCTGTGCGAGAGGAGATAGAGGGGTACGCGCCTTTGCACCATCGTTGGTGTACTCGGCACCTTGCTGAGAATCTACTCCGAAAGGATGGTGTCAAGGATAATTTTGATCTTTTCCGGGAGGCTGCTAGACAGCTTGAGGATAGGTATTTTCGGAGGAAGTTAGAGGAAGTTAGAACCGCATCTAATGCAGAAGGTAGACAGTGGCTGACAGGTTTGATGAGAGATGTGGAGAAATGGACAAGAGCTCATGACGCAGGTGGTTGGAGGTACGAGTTTCAGTGCAGCAACATGGCAGAGTCATTTAACAAGCTGTTGCTGGGGATTCGTGGTATGCCCGTGAACGCTATCGTTCAATTCACATTCTATAAGCTTGTTGCATGGTTCAACGATCGGCACGCCCATGCATTGCAGTTGCAGAGTGAAGGTAAGATTTGGGCCCCAACACCTCAGGCACATTTAGATAAGGCGAAGGAAAGGGCTGGGACACATGAGGTCACATGTTTTGACCATGCGACTGGAAGGTATGAGGTGAAGCATACCGGTGGTACTACATCTGATGGCGAGGTCCGAGAGTCGAGGATTCATGTTGTAGTCCTCCAAGATTTCTCATGCACTTGTGGGAAACCAAGGCAGTATCACTTTGTATGCTCTCACCTTATAGCAGCTGCTAGGCATCGCAACTATGATATTGAGGCTAGGATACCTCATCAGTTCAGTGTCCACACGTTGGTCGAGACATGGAGGCCCCGCTTTGTGCCTTTCCGAGACCCTGGAGAGTGGCCTCCATACGACGGTCCAAGGTACGTCGCAGATCCAGCCTACCGTTGGGACAAGAGGGGCTCTAGAAAGAGGACGAGGCACAGGATGGTTATGGATCAGATACCTGGTAGAACGCGACGTGGTAGAGCGACACCATTTCTTAATGACCCAGAGCAGTACGAGTGTGGCAAGTGCGGTAGACTTGGGCACAACTCCCGCACCTGCCATTGGCAAATTAGTGAGGTGCGACTTGTAGGTCTTTTTATTATTTAATACTTATCATATTGATTATTCGATTCTTACTTTACGTTTAATTGCTATTTATTTAATAAGTTACTGACACTAATTTCTTTAGGATGGCGGAATTCCACCTTCTGGATCCGGTGTACGACGAGACCCACCGAGGACGTCTCGTAGCGTCGGGGCAGGTAAGATTTGACAGTCTCATATCACATACTTCGAATTATAAGTGCATATATGTGTGCTTAGTAACATTTGTATTTTGTGTAAATGCAGAACCTTCCCCTCCTTCGTTCTAGAGTACATGGAGGGTTCTTGGAGATGCAGTACGACGACAGGTACACCCCGTACCTATCGAGAGCCGGCCTCGACGTCGTATCTTTTCAGGTTCGTCGTGGCCTACCTTTGTTCAACTCGGCGGGCTTGACTGCGTTGGTGGACAGGTATTTTTTTTATCAAATAGGTTGTATTAATAATCAATTGTCGACGCGGCAATGTTTCTAATAAACATTTTTTTTGCTAAAATTATAGGTGGCGACCTGAGACTCACACCTTTCACCTGGCGTTTGGAGAGATGACAGTCACGCTACAGGACTGTCAGAAGATGCTTGGTCTGAGGATTCGTGGGAGGGCGGTGACTGGGCTGTGTAGGTCAGAGGGATGGAGAGCTAGGGTGGAGGCCTTCCTTGGGCGTGAGGTGGGTGACCAAGGAGACCGCACTTCTGGTGTCCATCTCTCCTGGCTTAGGGCGCAGTTCGGACAGTGTCCTCCTGACGCAGATAATCAGACGGTTCAGTTCTACTGTAGGGCGTGGATCCTACACTTGTTTGGCTCTGTTCTCTTCCCCGATGGAACAGGCGACACTGCTTCATGGATGTGGATCCCTTGCCTCACAGACTGGGACCAGGCCGGTCAGTACAGCTGGGGCTCTGCGGTGTTGGCATTCCTGTACCGTCAGCTCTGTGAGGCGTGCCGGCGTTCTTCAGCGTCAGCCTCACTTGGTGGGTGTGCGTACCTACTCCAGCTGTGGATGTGGTCGCGGCTGCCAGTTGCTCGTCCGGTGATGTTGGCTCCGCGTGACTGGTTCCCAGTGCATAACGCACGTCTACAGCCGACGTGGGCGTACCTATGGGACCAGGTGACAGTCCCTCACGCGAGGATGGAGCGGGCATATAAAGAGTACACGGACGAGCTAGACAGGCTAATGGCCTCTAGTGTAAGTACAAATTATTATATATGTTGGTTCGAAAATAAATTATATATTATGGTATCTAACTAATTGTTTCGACACGTTGCAGGTGACTTGGGACCCGTACGCGGACGAGGCCGCACTTCCTTTTGTGGTGAGCAACATATGTGACAGCGACAGCGATCTCTACAGGGTGAGGTGCCCTCTTATCTGCTTCTATGCTGTCGAGTACCACCTTCCACATCGAGTTGCACGTCAGTTTGGAGCAAGACAGCGTTCTCCACCATCTCCAATTTCGACAAGTGTTGACTTGCACAAGTATGTGTCCTCTTCTTCGTAATTTGACCTTTTCCAGAAGTTGCACTTATCCATACCACATTATATATGTCGAGTAAGATGGATGAAATCTTTGTTGGTATGTTTGTATGTCTATGGAATGCATATATGATAGCTGGGTATGCTGCAACATATAAAGGAAACTCTGCCGAAATTTTTACCTTTACCATACATGTATGCTTCAACACGATGTTCACTAACTTGTATACACGTTGTGCAGGCTCGATCGTAAGAAAAACAGGAAAATCTTTGATTGGGCCCATCACCACCGAGACTTCATCGACATGTGGAATTTGTTCGATGGGAACGTGGACACCAACAACGAGGCGCACACAAACATAGACTACAGGCGGTACCAAGCTTGGTACCACCAAGCTACTCGTCCGAGACTTAGGCTGCAGTGGACACAGGATGACTACGCTGACATCGAGTCATCAGAGGATGAGGACACGGCGTACGACACCTCTACTCGTACCGGTCGCCAGGTCGGAGCAGGACCCATCTTGGACAGAGTGGTATGTCATGTGCTCTACTTTTATATATCGATTTGCGTAACAATGGATTACAACCTAAAACTTTGTTGTAGGGTAACTCACTCAAGATGTCTGTCCAAGAAATCGAACGGTTTCGTCCAAGGGTGAGGGACGACGAGACACGTAGTTTCCTCGATGTAAGTACCTATAAATATGCAAATATTACAGTACTAAAACGTTAAATTAATTGACTAAACATGATTTTGTGCACCAGAGATTGGCACGTCGGCTACGCCGTGCCGCGGCGCGTTGTGGTTGCAGGACAGGCATGACGGAGGATGTGTTCGTGCCTTCTGCACCCAGAGGTGGCGTAGGCTCGTCTAGCCACCCACCTACAGGGTCGCGAGACCACGGCACCGAGGAGGACGACGACGAGGACGACGATGACGACGACGAGGACGAGGACGAGGACCAGGGCCACGAGGAGATTGGACCGTCTCAGCTAGACGATGCTCCCTGGACTCAGCCTACGCAGCCGGTCGGTACCAGGCGACGTCGACCTCCTGACCCTTATACTCCAGGCACCCACGCTCTTGGACACAAGGGCAAGGGTAAGTCTAGGAGACAGTGAGGGACTTGTCACACCCATTTTTAAGGACAAAAATAGGATGCATAAAGTACTCATGTGCGCCCCAGGTCATGATCGCACACATAAGCAGACAAATTACATAGTATCATCACAGTGCTTATTACATAACGAATATATGTTTAAAACATAGTCTTGAACAATAAATAATAATATCTAGTAATAATCTTCAGCGGAAACTCCACACAGGGACACGGTTGACTGGTTGACACCAAGACTAGTACTCATTACGGTAATCCTCATCATAATCTTCATCTGTTATGGTGGAAATAGCAAGAGTGAGTCCATGTCGAACTCAACAAATATAACACCGGGTTCATGAGGCTCAAATGGCTAGACACTGTTTAACTGCGGTTAGCTTTTAATCTTATAACTTTCATTTGAGTAGCATCAAGATAAACCACTTCCCATTAAAGAACCAATGATCAATTGCAATAATGATAACGAATAACATTAACAAGAGCATAATATTAATCAACAATAATTAAGCATGATATAACAGGTATGATCACTATTCCATAAGAATCCCCAAGGCCGCTCGTATCCGTGAGCACGGCTAGTATACCAGTTTTTAACTCTGCGCAGAGGTGTACACTTTCACTGTGAGTCATGATTTCCAAATGAGTGGGGAGATCAAGCCCAAACACCCAAAAACCATATAAAGCCACTCAAGAGTTCGTCTAACAAGTTAGGGCCATTAGATTTACTCGGCAGGCAGATGTAGAACCCCCCTTCCCTGTGGCACAACAACCGCAGCCTATACACACTAAGGACAGGGGCTCGCACTACACCCAACGTGGCAAGCCATTCTTACGCCATTTAAGGTAACCTCTAACAAGCTAGAAAAGGTCTCTTGAACAACTAGAGCCAGAGCCATATAGCCCTCACAGCTGTACTGTATATCCCGGTTATCACTTACAGATAAGTCCTTAGGGAGAGAAACCAGAGCATTAAAATAAGTACACATGCTCTAGCCCCCTTTTTACAGTAATAAGATCATCTTAATGATTGATTACTTGATCCATTAATCATATTACAAGATCATTGTTCTTAAATTTAAGCACTAGCCACAGCTACCCATATGCATACCCAAGGTTGTCAAGGAATCAAGACATCAAACACTAAGTTATAATCTCTAGGGTTGTCAAGGTAAGCATATGCATATGTATGATAATTTTAATGAATAGGTAACAAGGATAGTCCTGTGTTATACTTGCCTTGATCAAAGCTCTCCAAGTAGTACTGCTGACTTGGCTCAAAGTAATACTCCGAATCGTCCAAATACTGCTCACCTTCTATACTCGATCATCAATCAACAACATACATGCATCCAATCAAACATACACGAAGCAAACAAATAGATATAATTAGAACAGTACACCAACAGTAACAAAACAGTAATAAAAGTTTATAAAACTCTTCTACACGTTTCTACGATCACACAGACGCAAAGATCACCAAAATCGGAGTTAAAACGTAGAAGTTATGAATTTTCTAAGATTTCCTATAGATCAATAAATACTTAATTATAAGCTCGAAAAATAAATTATCAAAACTAACTGTAAAATTATACTAACATGTAGAGTTCGCAATTACGAACCTAACGCAATTTGAATGGATCAAATCGGAGTTAAAACGAAGTTTTTATGGCTAAAACAGTGCTAGTGGCAAAACTGTAAATTGCTGAAAACGTATTTTTGAATTACCCGATTGAAAATACGTTTCCAAAATAGAAAAGCGTATTCTCAGCGTTACGCCTTGGGACCGCGGGTTGTTTACTAAAAAGTGCAGGGTCTCTTTAGAAAGATTCACAGCGAAGGGGTATCTTCTATTTTCAGCCGTCGATCTCAAGATGGACGGCTCTCGTTCACCAGCGAGTCTACAGTACAAGACCCGACCTTCTCTTCCCCAACACCGGCCGCCGGCCACCGCGCCCGCCATGGAACCTCGCCGGAGTTTTCTCGAGAATGAGTTTCCGGCCACCATTCTTCCCCCTACCATCTCCAATCGGTGGAGGAGCTCCACGCGATCACATCTACGCGAAAACCAACTATCTACGGTCGCCGAACGCAATCCGCGACGACAAGGGGGCGGCGGCGCCATTGACGACCCCGGGAAGCTCCAATACCTCACGAGATAGCCCGAACGCTTAAAGGAAAAGCATGAAGAGAGAGAGGAGAAGATGGCAAACTCACTCAATTGGAAAAATTACCCACCGAAGCTCCCGAAGATCGCTGCCTCCTCCAACCGAACCCGCCGACTTCTCCCAAGCCCTAGTGCCCTAAATCCCGTGGCTAACCTGATGTTTTAGATGAAAAACGGAACATAGGAGGTCCCCTCTTCCTATTTATAGCTTCAATTCACCGATTACAGTTAGGAAATCAAGGATTCGATTCGGTTGAGATCGTGCTCGAGTCCTTCCCGGTTACGACCGGAGGTGGAAGATGAACTAGAGACTGACTAGTGGGACCCACCTGTCAGCGAAACGAAAAGGAAAAGAAGGGCGCGGCTTCGGGCTGGCCGACTCGGGCCGCTGCAGGCCGACGGAAGCAGGCCGCGCAGCAAGCTGGGCCGTCCCACCGACGCTAGCAGGAAAACCAGCTTGGGCCGCCGGTCGCTGGCTGCCGAGCCCAGCAGGTAAGTTTCCTCTTCTCTCTTCTTTTTTCTTTTTTTTTATTAACTTGTTTCCAAAAATATTTCAGATACTTTCTAAACCAAAATAAAATCAAATAAAACAAATACAGTACCACACAATAAAATATATGCAACAGCATGAATGCAACACAAAATTTATTTTGTTATTATTTTAGTTTTGTAATTATTTATTATCTAACTCATTCAAATTTTGTTATCTCAAAAATTGGGGTGTTACAAATTCTACCCCCCTTAAAAGAATCTCGTCCTCGAGATTGGATTGCTTACTCAAACAACTGCGGATATGATTTCCTCAATTCATCCTCTCTTTCCCAAGTTGCTTCTGCCTCTGAATACCGATTCCACTGTACTTTACACATCTTAATAACCCGACTTCGAGTAACCCTCTCAGCAGTCTCTAAAATCTTAATCGGAATCTCTTCATATGTAAGATCCTCCTTAACAGTCAATTCTTCCAAAGGTATCTGCTCCTCAGGCACCCTCAAACACTTCTTAAGTTGTGAAACATGAAACACATCATGCACCCCAGCTAAATTCTCAGGCAACTCTAATTGATAAGCAACTTCCCCACGTCTAGCAACAACTTTAAATGGTCCAACATACCTTGGTGCTAGTTTACCTTTCATGTTAAATCTCTTCACACTTCTCATAGGTGACACCTTCAAATAAACATAATCACCTTCTTCAAAAACTAGATCTCTTCTCCTATTATCAGCATAACTCTTCTGACGAGACTGTGCCACTCTCAAATTCTCACGAATCACTCGCACTTGATCTTCTGCGTTTCTAAGAACATCTGTACCAAACACCTGAGATTCACCTGTCTGATCCCAAAACAATGGAGTTCTACACTTACGTCCATACAAAGCTTCAAACGGTGCCATCTTAAGACTCTGTTGATAACTGTTATTGTAAGAAAATTCCGCATAAGGCAAACTCTTATCCCAACTAGTTCCATATTGCAATGCACAGGCTCTCAACATATCCTCTAATACCTGGTTGGTCCTTTCAGTCTGTCCATCTGTCTGTGGATGATATGCTGTACTAAAGTTCAATTTAGTTCCTAAAGATTCATGCACAGCTTGCCAAAAATGCGATGTAAACTGCGATCCTCGATCAGATACAATCTTCTTTGGAACCCCATGCAAACATACTACCTTCTCCATATACAACTCTGCCAATTTTGGTCCATGGTATGTGGTCTTAACTGGTATAAAATGAGCAACCTTAGTCAACCTATCCACTATCACCCAAATAGAATCATAACCTCTCTGAGTACGCGGTAACCCCACTATAAAATCCATACCAACTTCCTCCCACTTCCATTCAGGAATTCTCATTGGTTGCAATAATCCTGCAGGTCTCTGATGCTCAGCTTTTACCCTCTGACAAGTATCACACAATGCCACATACTCAGCCACATCTCGCTTTAATCCAACCCACCAATATTTCTGTTTAAGATCCAGATACATCTTAGTACTACCAGGATGAATAGAATAAGCTGACTCATGAGCTTCTCGAAGAATTGCCTGTCTAATAGCTTGATCCTCAGGTACACACAGCCTCTTTCCAAACCACAAAATTCCATTATCATCCATTCTAAAGCCTGGTGACTTACCAATCACTATATCCTCCGCTATCTTCTTTAGTTTCTCATCCTTTAATTGACCCTTATAGATCTCTTGCTCTAAAGTAGGCTCTATTACTAATTCCATTGCATTAGTAACAATTCCCAAGTTCAAATATTCAAATTCAGCACATAACTCACTAGTCATAGACAATGTTCTTATCTCATTGGCATAACTCTTCCTACTAAGAGCATCAGCTACTACATTAGCCTTACCAGGATGATAGTGTATCTCAATGTCATAATCCTTAATCAACTCTAACCATCTGCGTTGCCTCAAATTCAGATCTGACTGAGTGAAAATATACTTCAAACTCTTATGATCAGTGTATATATCACTCTTATGTCCAATCAAATAATGTCTCCAAATCTTTAAAGCATGAACAACAGCTGCTAACTCCAAATCATGTGTAGGATAATTCAACTCATGCTTTCTCAACTGTCTAGATGCATAAGCCACAACTCTGCCTTCTTGCATAAGAACACATCCCAAACCTTGACGAGAAGCATCACAATAAATAGAAAACTTCTTACTCAAATCTGGTAAAACCAAAACAGGCGCTGTAGTCAACCTCTTCTTCAACTCCTCAAAACTAGCTTGACATTTATCAGACCACACAAATTTAGCATTCTTTTCTAACAGAGATGTCATAGGTTTAGCAAGTTTAGAAAACCCTTCAATGAACCGTCTATAATATCCAGCTAAACCCAAGAAACTGCGAATCTCACTAACATCTGTAGGTGGTTTCCAATTCAATACATCTTTCACCTTGCCTGGATCCACCGATATACCTCCATTAGAAACAATATGACCAAGAAAAGAAACTTCCTTCAACCAAAACTCACATTTACTTCGCTTCGCATACAGTTTATGCTCTCTAAGCTTCTGCAATACCAACCTCAAATGTTCAGCATGCTCTACCTCGGTCTTGGAAAATACCAGTATATCATCAATAAACACTACCACAAACTTATCCAAGTATTCCATGAACACCTTATTCATCATATACATAAAGTATGCAGGTGCATTGGTCAATCCAAACGACATAACAGTATACTCATACAATCCATACCTTGTAGTAAAAGCTGTCTTTGGAATATCAGAGGCACGAATCTTCAACTGATGATATCCAGAACGTAAATCAATCTTAGAGAACACACAAGCACCTCTCAACTGATCAAACAAGTCATCAATCCGGGGCAAAGGATACTTATTCTTGATAGTTACTTCATTTAGTGACCGATAATCAACACACATCCTCTGACCACCATCTTTCTTATCAACAAAAATAACTGGTGCTCCCCAAGGTGATGAACTAGGTCGAATAAAACCTTTTTCTTATAATTCTTTAATTTGTTTCTTAAGTTCTTCTAATTCATCTACTCCCATCCTATATGGTCGTTTGGCTATAGGTGCAGTTTCAGGTAATAATTCAATAAGAAATTCAATGTCTCGGTCAGGTGGCATACCTGGCAATTCATCAGGGAAGACATCCGGAAATTCCTCAATCACTGAATTCTCCTTAATAGTATCCTCAATCTGATTCACCACCGCGGTTGGTTGCTTCTGCATTGCTACATCCACATTGATTTTATCTCCATTAGGCGCAGTCACAACTACCACTTTCTGCTGACACTGAATCTCTGCCTGATTTTGCTTCATCCAGTCCATACCCAATATCACATCAATTCCAGATGTTCTCAACACTATAGGAGTTATCTTAAACTCTACCCCCCTTAATACCATACTAATTGGAAGACAACGATTACTGGTTTGCATGGTACCTCCAGGTGAATTTACTAAGAGAGGTTCTTTCATAGCTAGCATGGGTATACTATGCATTTTAACAAAAATATTGGATATGAATGTATGAGATGCTCCAGAGTCAAAAAGAACAGTTGCGGGAGTGGAATGTACATTGAACGTACCAATCATAACTTCTGGTGCACCATGAGCTGTATCAGAAGACACGTGATTCACCCTTCCAGTACCCGAGTGCCTCTGGTTGCTCTTCTGGCTCTGAGGAGTCTGTTGATTCTGCTTCTCAGGACAATTATAAGACAAATGGCCCTCTTTACCACAGACAAAGCATCTAATAGGAGTACTGGGAGAATTATTCTTCATGGGGGTAGCATTGGGATTCCCAGTGCGAGGAGTCTGTTGCCCACTCTGCTGATACTGTTGACGCTGTGGATATGATGAACGCTGTTGCGACTGATTGTTTTGCCAATTTTGGGACCACCTCTGATTTGAATTGCGATTCCCTTGGCTAACCAGTCCCTGAAACTTCTGATGAAAGCCATGCTGAGAATTTGTGCGCTGACGGTTGTTGCTTCCTGAGCCTTGCACCTTCATCTTTCTCTTCCTATCCATCTCCTTACGCTCATTATCCAGCACAATAGCCTTGTTCACCAGCTCTTGAAAGCTAGCATAGCTATTCCCCTTCAGTTGCAAGCGAAGATCATAATAAATTCCCTTCAAGAAAAGACGTTGCTTGTCTGCATCTTCCCTAACTTCATTGGGAGCATAGCGAGCCAACTGAGTAAACTTGTCATGATATTCACTCACACTCATCTGTCCCATCCTCAGGTTTCTGAATTCTTCTTGCTTCAGCTCAATTATACCTTCAGGAATATGACGAGCTCGAAAATCTCTAACAAACTCATTCCAAGTGATAGGAGGAGCATTGTCAGGGCGTGCAGCCTGGTACGACTCCCACCAAGTCTGAGCTGTTCCCTGTAACTGACCAGATGCATACAACACCTTCTCCATATCATTGCATTGGGCTATGTTCAGCTGTTTCTCCACCGCCCTCACCCAATCATCTGCTTCTAAAGGATCAGCAGCATGAGAAAACACTGGAGGGCGTCCCTTCAAAAATTCTTCACGCTTATCCCTTACTTGAACAGGTGGTGGTCCTCCAACAGGGGGATTGTTCTGCATATGCTGCATAAACATCTGCATCAACTGATTCTGGGTTTGCATGAGTTCCTCCATAGTAACGGGTGGATTAGCACCCCCACGACCTCTGCCACGACCTCTGCCTGACATCTGTTTCCAAAACACAGAAGATGGATTTTCAGTACAAACCGAGATGATATATACAATAGATAAACAAAATCTGATTTTCTGGGCGAACTCCAATTTCAGCAACTCAGTAAAACTGTCATATCTCGAGCTACAGACGTCCAAATCAGATGATCTTTACATGGTTGGAAAGCTTATAAAATTATCTACAACTCGTATTCACAACACTTTTTCTGACTCTGCCAATAAATTGGTCAAAAACTGAACTTAACAGAAACTGTTCCCGAATTCCAGACTGTGCAGTAACTCCAACTTGAAACAGGTATATCTCTTAACTCATAATAGATATTAAGGTGATTCTTGTGGGATTAGAAAGATACAGAAGTCTATTTATTCCCAGTAAAATTTCTTAAATTTCTCATGAACGGATTTTAAGTTATTTCTAAAACATCCCAGACTGATCCAGAAATCAGCAAAGGACAGAACTAAGTTAACCTCATGTTCACTAATATATCTTGATCAAACTTAATATTCTTAACAATAGAATTTGTAAGCATGTCAACAAAACTCCAGCACACATTACAAAGATCCAAATCACACATTATCATAATAACAATCCATCAATCACACAATTGTTCACACCACAAACTGACTCTTAAAACAATCCAAACTCGAAATTAACTCGCAACTACTATCGTTCTTATTACATAGGGATTTTTCCTATTTCCTAATTAAGCTTCTCATAAATCTTAGGACGACCTAACTCCGCCCTTAATTGGTCAATCTCCTTGTAAGCTTGCTCCTTAAGTTCCTTTTCCTTCAGCAACTCATCCTTCAAGTCCGCCTCATGAAGAGCCAATTCACGAGCTAATGCCACCGTTGCTTGCAAAGTCAAGGAGGAATCATCTGCAAGTGGCACGGTCCAAATTCCCTTGTCATGCAAGAAACAAGGAAAATGCCGAAGTGCACCCTTTAGCGTCTTGTCCGAGCGTAGACCATGGTAGTAAACAAATGCATTGAAAGCGACATCCTCCATACTTGTCTCCACGGTTGCCCGGCTCACTCGGGTAATAAACTTTGACTCCACTTTAGGCTCCTTAGTGGTAGGATCCCTTTTCTTGACCCATAACTCCGTCTTCCAATAGGAATCCATCCATGGATGACTATACTCCGCACTGCGATACTCTAAAGTAGCCTCCCAGTCGTAGTAGTAGTTGTCCAAAGTTCTTGTCAACATATCATGGAAGAAAGCATCAGCCTTAGGAACCATGATATGAAACTTCGTGGTCCACCCCATAACTACATCCTCCATAGGTGTATCACCAACTCTTGATTCAGCATCAGATAGCTCTTGATCACCCTCTTCCTTTGGCTCCTGGGTTTGAAACGAGCAACATATTGTGCAGCTGACAGACGAGGATGAGGAGGCATCTACAAGATTTAGACATAGATTAGATAGAATCAATGTATTTTCGCAATAGAATAAAGTAGAGGAAGCATAAAACTTTAGTAATTAACAAGGTAAAAAGAGGAAGCATGAATTAGGTGAAGTATGGATGCTATCAACGACCATTCTAACTAGGCTTGCGTCCTACAGTCAA